>CM077152.1:39425792-39585791 GCA_039583875.1 Platanthera guangdongensis
ACCTTCTCCAACCTGTGCGCTGAGTTCGGTATTATACATCAGACTTCGTGTGCATATACGCCTCAACAGAATGGCGTAGCAGAACGAAAAATCGTCACCTTCTTGTTGTGGCTCGATCTCTTATGATCCAAATGCAGGTTCCTCCCCTCTACTGGAACTTTGTCATCTCTACTGCCTGTCATCTCATCAATCGCATGTCTTCGTCTGTCCTCAACTTTGTGGCACTCATTACTCTCTTTTACCCATTCATAACTCTCTTCTCTCTCACACCTCGTGTGTTCGGGTGTACTTGTTATGTCCATCACCTTGGTCCTTCCAATGACAAGCTAGCCCCTCGTGCTACCAAGGCTATGTTTGTTGGGTACTCCCGCACTCAGAAGGGGTATGTCTGCTTTTATCCCACCACAGGTAAGGTGGTTGTGTCTGCTGATGTCTCCTTTCACGAAGCTCAACCATATCACATCAGCCCTTCTGATCCCCTTCTTCCTCCTCCACTACCCCGGCCCGTCATACCCGTCACGTCTCCAGTTCCGCCTCTTCTCCCCACCCTCTGTAACACCAGTCCAAATCTCCTCTCATCCCGGTTCCCCCAACTCCACCGGTCCCCTCCAAACCTCCTGTCATTCAAGTCTACACTCGTCGGCCTTCTCGTTCAGACGCCCTGCAACAACCTCCCTCTACCAGTGTGATCTCGCGACCTATTGATTCGGCCCCCTCGACGGCACATCCCATGACCAACTATGTTTCTCTACATCGTCTCTCTTCGCCTCTCCTTACCTTTTCTCTCTCTCTCTCTCTCCTCTATTTCTATACCTTCCTCTGTGCAGGACGCCCTCCGGCATCCGCGGTGGCGGGCCGCCATGGATGAAAAAATGACGGCTCTGTGGGGTAATCACACTTGGGACCTTGTGTCTCTTCCCCCTGGTCACAGTTGCGTCAGCTGCAAGGGGATCTTCTCTATCAAACATGATGTGGATGGGACGGTTGACCGCTTGAAAGCTCAGCTTGTGGCTCGGGGTTTTACTCAACAGTATGACCTAGATTATGAGGAAACTTTCTCCCCGGTGGTTGAATTCGGTTCGGGTCCTTCTCTCTCTGGTTGTTCATCGTCAGTGGCCCCTTCATCAGCTGGATGTCAAGAATGCCTTCTTGAATGGTGATCTTCTTGAAACGGTCTACATGCATCAACCACCCGGGTTTGAGACCACGGGGGAGTCTCGTGTCTGCTTGCTTCGCAAATCAATTTATGGTCTCAAACAGTCTCCACGGACATGGTTTGGGAAATCCAGCAAGGCCATTCGGGAGGTTGGCTTCAAACAAAGCTTGGCAGATTCCTCTCTCTTCACTCGTCACCAATCAACGGGAACCAAAATACTTCTGGTTTATGTGGATGCTATTCTGATCAGTGGTGATGACTCCAACGGGATACAACATGTGAAGCAACACCTAAACTTTATCTTTCAAATCAAAGATCTGTGAAATCTTTGATATTTTCTTGGACTAGAAGTAGCACGACGACCCGATGGCTTAGTCTTGTCTCAACGCAAGTATTGCATTGACCTTTTGCATGATGCTGGCCTCTCGGGTTGTAAACCTGCAGATACCCCGATGGAGGTAAACCACATGTTGCGTGCTCAGGGATCTGAGGAGGACTCTCTCCTACCGAATCTGGAATACTATCGTCGTCTTGTGGGAAAGTTGATCTACCTAACAGTTACAAGACCAGATATATCATTTGCGGTTGGTGTGGTCAGCCGATTTATGCATACCCCACGTATCTCTCACCTTCAGGCTGTGGAGCGCATTCTCAGATATCTGAAGACTTCCCATGGGCAAGGACTTGTGTATAAGTCATCTTCCTCACTTTCTCTTATCGCATACTCAGATGCCGATTATGCGGGCTCATTGAATGATCGGCGGTCCACTACTGGGTTCTGTACATATTTTGGAGGAAATCTCGTCACATGGCGGAGTAAGAAGCAGATTGTAGTTGCCCGCTCCTCTGCTGAAGCTGAGTACCGTGCCATGACGGCTGTTACTTCTGAACTAACCAGGCTTGAAAGTCTTCTAGCAGATTTGGGAGTTAAATTGACCTCACCTTCAACCTTGTTTTGTGACAGTCAAGCTGCAATACACATTGCAAAGAATCCTGTGTTCCATGAGCAAACAAAACATATTGAGGTTGATTGTCACTTTGTTCAGGAAAAAGTCCAATCAAAAGAGTTGAAGCTTGAACATGTTCCTGCATCCAGGCAAGTTGCTGATATCCTCACCAAGGCTTTACCTGGCAAGTTATATTACCATTTCTTGTCCAAGCTTGGTGCCTACGACTTGTACGCTCCAGCTTGCGGGGGAGTGTTAGATGATATAGGAAATATTGATGTAAAGGCCCATTTATAGGGCCAATTCCTTCCTCTCCTTTAGTCCCAAATCTCTTGTATAGGATTATTTCTCCCTCTCTTCTCCTATATATTTGTACTCTCTCTTGTATTTTATACATGAAAGAAAAATCTACAAGGTTGGTCTGTTTCTTTCTACAGAAACAAAGGAATTTGGATATTTAAAATATTTTCTAGGAATTTGAATATTTAAAATATTTTCTAGGAATTGAAGTAGGTATGCAAAAATAGATATTTTCATTCTCTCAAAGTAGTACGTTTGTATACTCTAGAGAAAGTTAACATACTTGGCTCAAAGACATTTGACACACTCATGGATCTGACATTCAAACTTACATGTAAATAGGGAGAGCCTTTCTTGATTCATGATGATATTGATGCTGGAGGGGAAATGCATTATCTTGCAGGCACGCATCAATATATATTTAATTATGTAAGTGTGATCAGCAGCTTCCCAGCTCGTCAAGTGTAAAACATTGGGAGGTGTGATATGGATCCCTTGATATCTGAAAGTGACCCGAGCAAAGAATCATTGTTTTATAATCTAAATCATCAGTAAAATATTGGATATACAAATATTGAATGGGTAGGCCCACAATCAAACAGAAGAACTGCATCAGAATATTATATTTTATTTGGAGGAAATTTGGTATAATGAAAGAGCACGAAACAACTTTTGTGGAACGTCAAATGCTAAGATTGAATATAGAGATATGATTATAACTACATATGGATATGACTTAGGCAACTTGTACAACCCCGTATTCGCTGAGTGGCCCATCCGACAAGTTCAAGGCTCTGTAGGACATTCAGGTCCAACTGTTCCAGTAGGCGAGTGGGGCATGCAATGCTGCACTCGCCCAGGAGGAGCAAAGGGCTCCCGCCCATAACAGGCGGAAGGGCTCTCACCAGAATAAGCGAGTGGCAGGCGGGAAGGCTCTCGCATCCGCCTCTAGGAGAACTGTGGAGGCAAGTGCCCGGTTATCCCAGCACTCGCCCCCTTTGGGCGAGTGGTGCCTTCATGGACCACTCGCTCAGTGGGGTTCAGAGGCAGAATTACCTGCATGTCCATGAGGGTCTGCAGGTAGTCTTTCAGAACAACTGAGTTACGCTGTTGGCAGACCCAATTGGGCTGCATTTAGCATTTCTGGACAGCGGAATTACGCTGTTGGCAGACCAAGGTTGGAAATCTATAAATGGAACCAAGGGGCACCTTTGGAAGAGCAGATCAACAGTTATCTCTTGCTTCCTTCTTCTTCAGGCTCTCTCCAAGGTGCCCAAGCTCAGCATTGGCTTGGGAGAGGAAGAGCTCTTTGGTCTTCTGGGTGTGTGGTGGGATCTCCTGGCTGAGACCACGGTTCTGTTCCTAGGTTCTTGAATCTTTAGTCTGACGTGCTAGCCCGAGGGAAGTAAGTGTGAGGTCACACCCTTTTTGGAACCCCGAACTCCACAGAGACCAATTTCCAGTTTCAACACAACTTTTACTAGACTTGTCTTTCCATGGGAAGAATTCATGAAGCTCGAGTGAGGTAATTAGGTCATGTTGCATACATCAAATCTTGTGTTTCATGAAAGAACAAAACAAATTGAAATAGATTGTCACTTCACTCTAAAAGAATAAATCCAAAGATATTGTAATATTCTCTGTTATTTCGGATGATAAACCGGTGAAACTTATGCAGAAGCTGTGAAGGAGCTCAGGATAAGCTATTTATGTAGCAAACCAGGCTGCTTCAATATATGCTCGTTGTGATGCATACTACGCCAAATTTTGTGTTTCATGAAAGAACCAAGCAAATTGAAATAGATGGTCTCTTCACTCCAAAAGAGCAAGTCTAAAGATATTGTATTATTCTTTGTTATTTCGGATGACAAACACGTGGAACTAATGCAAAAGCTATGAGAGATCTCGGGACAAGCTATTTATGTAGAAAAACGGGTTGATTTGATATATACTCACTATGAAGTGATGGATATTCGCATATTGTATTCTAATAAATAGAGCAAGGAAAGATTGCCTTAGATGGTTGACATGCGCACAACTAACTGAAATTAAGTTGAGAATCACTACTAATTATGATAAAATTATCAACTTAAACAAAGAGTGGTGATTCTTTTTACCATCTCATCACGAAGGAAGGCCCCCGGCCATTTATAGTCCTCGTGAAGATGAAATGATCAGCTTTGCTTCAAAAGAATCCTAAGGAAACTATTTGGGTCAGCAAACAGACTTCTTGACCATACAAAATTCTCCTTAGTCAAATTGATTTAATTTTAAAAAAATTAATTATTAGCTATACTAAATAATGTCCCTAAAGGTTTAAAAATTGGTGTGATTCAACTATGTTATGGCCTTAATTCACTGAGTTTGGCCAACGTGAAACTAAACTTCTTGGGCAAACCAAAATTAAACATGTAAATGCCAGTTATCAATACAAATAATATGTTTTGAAAGACAATTGTACGCCTTGAGATCACCATGGCATACCATTAAGAAATATTCTAGAGAAAAGTTCTCAAATTCATAATGCAAAACAAACATAGGCAAGGGAATGAAGATATACTCACTGCCCATCTGGAAGTTCATATGACGTCATTGGGATATTTGCATATGCTTTCTCTGCAGCAAAGGAAGATTAAATGTCCTTTAGCAACCTTCACAAGAAAAAACAGAAAAATAATACAAACTGTTACTTATACTATCAAATTTGATGAATATAATAGATTAAGCTCTGAACAAGTATAGCAATGAATGAGAATGATCTACCATTAGAAGGATTTCGTATGTTAATAGGACCGGGTAGAAGTAAGATTAGTGTTCCAAACAAAGTGAGTCATAAGCTTTGATTGCCCGCCAAACAAATTCTTAGTGAATCTTCTTGTTTACAAAACTACTTGGTATAAGTTGAAGAACCCATTTAAGCTCTCAAACTAATAGAAAAAACGGTTATGATGACAAAACTACATGTCTGATGATATAGTAACAAGCCAAACTAAATGAAAATAATTTTGTTTTGAAAAAAAAATGTCTAAAATGGTGGCATGTGCTTGCTGACTGTAAAGACCGGCCCAAAAAAATATAATAATATATCTTTATTATATAAGCAAAGAGCAAAACATCATATGGTGTAACATTTTTGGACAAAAATACCATCATAAATACCCTCCTACAACCCTCATTTCTTGGATTTTTTAGTCATTACGCTTTCCCGACAGCTTTTTTCCATCAGTTTTTGACCGATGCAAGTCTGAAAAAAACCCTCCCACACGGCAAGTCTCCTCCTCTCCTCGACAGCCACCCCCGCCAAAAGCACCTCCCCCTCGACAGAACCCCCATCGAAAGTAGCAGGTATAATATAGACATATTGCGCCTCTAGGTCACGACAGCTTCCCGCTTCTCCTCTCTGCTCCCGATCGGCGACATATCGCGCCTTACCCATTTGTCCTTTAAAACTCAGGCAAGCCCTCCTCCTTGACATCTTCCTCCTTGACAGAGCCTTGCCACCTCCAAGCTGCTCTTCGACCTCTCCCTCTCAGGTGCTGCACACTTGAAGCTACTCAGGCAACTGGTTCTGCTCGGATGACGTTGTTGCAGTAAGGTTCTACTCCTCCTCCTCCAAGAAAAAGGCACTCCAACTTCATCGTTGGATTCTGCTTTGGCTTTATATTTTGATTAATTTATATACACAGTTTTGGAGCAATCATTATCTCGAACAGAACATCTTAAAAAATCTTCGTACTCCCTGCAGCTCCCAATTATTTGATTCTCAAGTTATTCTCCACAATAAGCTCCAGGTATATCCTCCATCTCCAACAGACATTTCATGTTTTTATTCAATTTGAATGTATTCTACATTTTTCCGAGCTTCTCTCCACTATAGAATAATTTATCTCTGTTTCAATTTGTATGTCAAGATTATCCGTAAAATTTTGCAAGTTATTGGGCCTTAACGCTTTCATCATGCCACTCAATATTGTTATCTCATTAATTTTGACTTCCGACCATATTGAAGAATCATTTATTTTTCTTCAATATCTAAAACTGCGAGAAAGTTCACAAGTTTTTCTAACCTTCCTATTCTCCATTTAAAGGAACTGAACAGAGAATGTCTGTGATTATTAAAGCAGAGGTGTATTTTGGTGTGCTTATAAGACCTTAGTATGAGTTCGTTGAAAGAGTTGTTGGGAACTCACTTTTCTATTCATTTTCTAACTTTTAACCTCAAGGAGTTTCGCTTATAAGACCTTAGTAAGGAGTGCTTATAAGACCTTATTCTCCCTTTTTGCCTTCTCTGCTAATCTGCTTTTACTTCTCTTTGCAGGCTCCGATCTCCATGGAATGGTTCAAGTGCAAGGTGTCTGTGCGTAATGGGTCATACTTCTTCGGCATGAGCTTGTGTGATGTCCCGCGGGGAACCGTTCTTTGCGGAGAAAAACCATAACCAAATCTCCCACTTCAAATATCTTCTCGCGCCGGTGCTTGTCGGTCATGGCTTTGTACTTGGCATTAGAGTCAAGCAATTTGAGCCGAGTGTCGGTCTGGATGTCGCAAGCGTCTTCCTCCAGTTGGGCTGCCAATGGGGGTGCCGCGGGCAGGCGGGCCAGATCGAGAGCATGTCGGGGAGCCTTTGTGTACACAATGGAAAAGGGTGTGCGGTCGGTGGAGCTGTGCACCGCATTGTTATAGGCGAATTCCGCCTGAGTTAGCGTGTGATCCCATTGCTTCGGGCTATCCTGACATATGCAACAAACGAGGTTGCCCAACGTCTTGTTCACAACTTCGGTTTGGCCATCCGTTTGGGGATGGGTGGTGCTACTGAACTTGAGAGAGGTGTCAAATATCTTCCACAACATCCTGGAAAAAGAGTCGTGCAATATGAGAAGCGTCGGACGTCTTGCGGCACGGGAGAAAATGGGTCATCTTTGAAAAGCGATCCACCACGACGAACACTGAATCCACCCCGCGTTGGGTGCACGGAAGTCCCAAGACGAAATCCATAGATAAATCATTCCAAATGCCTGCGGGAACCGGGAGCAGTGTATAAAGCCCTGTGTTGTGTGCTTGGCCCTTGTATTGTTCGCACATGAAACACTTCCGAACAAAATTGCCGACTTCCTTTGTCAGCTGTGGCCAAAAGTAGTGCTCCTGCAAACTGGCAAGCGTCTTGTCCCGACAGAGGTGTCCACTCAAACCGCCTTTGTGAAAATCGCGAACAAGCATTTCCTGTAGGGAGGTGCGGGGAATGCACAAGCGGTTTTCCTTTAAGAAGAACCCATCAAGTTGAGAAAACCGTTATGCGAGCCGCCTAACGAACATGCGCGTCAAACTTCCTTGAAGTCAACGTCGTCGGCATACAAATCGGCGAGAGTATCAAAGCCGACGACGTTCTGGTGCATGATTGTCAATAAACAACTTCGTCGACTGAGTGCGTCGGCGACCACATTGCGAGCCACGGGCTTGTGATGAATGATGTAGGGAATCTCTGGAGATAAGTGGTCCAACGAAGGTGCATGTCGTCCATACGCTTCTGACTGTTAACGTATTTGAGAGCCTGGTGGTCGGTGAAAAGGATGAACTCCTTGTGAAGAAGATAGTGCTCCCAATGCTTGAGAGCCCGAACGACGGCGTAGAATTCCTGATCATAAGCGGCTCATTTCCGCCGAGCATCACACAATTTCTCGCTAAAGAATGAGACTGGGCATTTGTCTTGGGAGAGGACAGCGCCGATACCAATGCCCTTGGCGTCGCAATGCACCTCAAACAGCTTGTCGAAGCTGGGAGGGGCCAAAACCGGAGCAGAGTTGAGCTTCCGTTTAATCAAGTTGAAGGCTTGGCCGGCCTCCTCGCCCCAGTGGAACCGCCCCTTCTTTAGGCAGTCAGTCATCGGTGCTGTTATGGTACTAAAATCACGGATGAACCGACGGTAGAACGTAGTTAACCCGTGGAACGACCGCAACTCTGAGAGAGTCGTAGGAGTCGGACAATCGCGGATCGCCTGAATCTTCTCCTCATCCACCTGTATCCCCTCCGCGCCAACAATGAAGCAAAAAAAGTTCAGCCGCGGGGCGAGTAAGGTGCACTTCTTGAGATGAATAAAGAGTTGGCGGTCCGCCAACACCTTCAACACCGCACGCAAATGTGACAGATGGTCAGCCCTGCTCTTGCTGAAGATCAGGATGTCGTCAAAGTAATCCACAACAGACGTGCCCAGGAATGGGCGCAGCACCTGTGTCATGAGATGCATAAGAGTACTCGGAGCATTAGATAATCCAAAAGTCATTACCTCCACTCGAAAATGCCATCCAGGATTTTGAAAGCCATCTTCCACTCATCTCCCGGCTTGATGCGGAGCTGGTGGTAGCCGCTGCAGAGGTCTATCTTGGAAAAGAACTGCGACCCATCCAGCATGTCCAACATATCATCAAGGCAGGGGATAGGAAAAGAATACTTGATGGTAATGCGGTTGATGGCGCGGTTATCCACACACATTCTCCACGAGCCGTCCTTCTTGAGAACTAGGAGCGCCGGGACACCACAGGGACTAAGGATCTTAGAGATGAAGCCCTTCAACAACTTCTCGACCTTCCCGTGCAGGATATCATACTACTTAGGGTTTATCCGGTAGTGAGGTAAGTTCGGGAGGCTAGCCCCTGGTGTGAGGTCAATTTGGTGTTGGATATCCCTAAGAGGGGGAGGGTGATCGGGCAGATCCTCCGTGGTGATGGCGTGAAAGTCGTGCAGCAGGTCCCGCACATCCGGGGATACGGCTTCCGCCACCTGCTCGCCAGTGGCGTAGAGTCCGTAAGAAACGAGGGTCACCACCTCCTTTGCCTCTGCAATGTCGCGCTCGAACAGAGTTGTGTCGTCGTGCATGACCAACAAGCTGCGCCCCTTATCCGAAGGCAGGTTGGTTTCCGGTTTGGTGTCGACCCGTGCCACAATTTGAATTTTCTTGTCGGCCCAAGTGAAGGAATAGACGTTCTTGCGGCCCTTGTAGGAGACATTCGTGTCATATTGTCATGGTCGGCCCAAGAGTAGGTGGCCCGCGTCCATCTCCACGATATCGCACCAAACGTCGGCTCGATAGAGTTTCCCAATGGCGACCGGGACGTGAGAGCGGTGCTTGACCCGAACCGAGGGACCGCGCTATATCCACCCAATGGAGTAGGGTGCGGGTGTGGTTCGGTCGACAGTAGCAAGTAGGAGACCAGGTCGGATGCGACGAAGTTCTCGCAGCTACCGTTGTCAATCAAGACGTCGCAAATTTTGCCCTTGAAGTTGCAGTAGCTGCGGAAGAAGTTGCTACGTTGAACGTGTTCGTCGAGGTGCAGCGTGAGCAGTAGGCGGTGGACAACGCAAGCGGAAAATTCACGATCGTCGTCATACCAGTCGATGACCTCGTCGGCCTCCCCCAAGTCGTGTGCGCCTTCCTCGTCCAGTGTGACTGCGTGGACGGGCTGGCGAAGCAGCGGACATCGGGAGGCGAAATAACCCGGTTGTTGGCATTTAAAACAGTTGCCCGACGGTACACGATCGGGAGCCCGACCCTTTGGTGCGGAGGAGGAGGAGGCCGGCACCCGGTCGGAAACATCCTTGATCGTAGAGTCCCGTTGCTGGATCCCGTGGCGTCTGTCCACGAACGTCAGGAGGACGCGCGGCTCGAAGGTGTCGCCACTTTCTCCATCTGCTCGGCCTTGAGAGCCATGTTAAAGGCCTCCTCAACGGTGCGCAAAACATGCAGTCCAATCTTCTCACGTAAGGACGGGCGTAGCCCATGAAGAAATCGTGTGACGCGTTGACCGTCTATCTCGGTTAGGCTGTTGCAGTCGGCGAGGCAGCTTATCTCCGTGAGATACTCCGTCACCGTGCGAGTGCCTTGAGAGCACAACAAATGTTGGTCGTAGTTGGGCGGAAGGAACCTATTCCGCAACAACTTCTTCATCTTTGGCCAAGTTCGCACGACGGCCTTGCCCTGGCGGCTGCGGTTGAGTTGGAGTTGGTCCCACCACACCGCGGCACCGGATTTGAGGCGGTAGTCGGCCATCTTCACCTTACGATGTTCGTCGATTTTGGTCATTTCGAAGAAGCGTTCCACCTCCGAGAGCCAATCAAGGAACTCTTCAATACCAAGATTGCAATGGAAAAGAGGACGTCGGCATGCAGGCGGTATCCCGTTTGGGGGTAGGGTTGTTGTTCCCCCCACCGTATGGGAATTCATCGAGTGTTCAATGTTATGGGGACCCGAACAGTGGAGATGCCCAGCCACCCCCACCCCCACTATCGTTGTCCTACCACTCTCATACTTTCCCTACGTCTGATAGTCACTACAGCCCATCCACTGTTGACACCTTTCCACCCGAGAGGCTCCCCTCGGGCGCCCCGTGCCCCACACGACATTACCCGCCCCCGGCAGGCCTATCATGCCCCGCACGACAGTACCGTTGCCACGCAACAGTAACACCCCCCCCCCCCCCCACACCCCGCGCGCGGGCGGGAGCTTCACCCTCCCCCGTCGACAAGCCCGCCCCATTGGCTTTGGTCTATTCTAATTTAATTAATATTATTATAATAATAAATATTTAATTATATTTAAATTTAATATATTATATTATAATTTAAAAATATTTTAATAAGAAAATAACATGCAGATGGACAGTTACGACACAGTTCATCTGCATGCTTTCATCTGTTTTAATTATATAATATAATATTATAAGTGAATGAACACCTGCGGCCCGCACCTGTTTCACCGCGGTTTTTCTTTTTTGAATAAAAATCTGGCTGGCGGGGTGGAGAATAGTCCCACATCCACAAGAATTTTATGTTCCTGCAGTATATAAATGCCCGGCGTGGAATAGGTGCAGTTGACCCGAACAGTGGAGATGTCCGACGTGGAATAGGTGCAGTTGACCCGAACAGTGGAGATGTCCAGCAACCCCCACTTTTGTTGTCCTACGTCTTATAGCCACTACAACTCATCCACTGCTGACACCCTTCCACCTGAGAGGCTCCCCTCGGGCGCCCCGTGCCCCGCACGACATTACCCGCCCCCCGGCGGGCCTCCCGTTCCCCGCACGACAGTACCCGCCCCCCGGCGGGGCTCCCGTTCCCCGCACGATAGTACCCACCGCCCCCCCCCCCCCCCCCCCCCTCGTGGGAGCTTCACCCGCCCCTTCGGCTTTGATCTATTTTAATTTAATTAATATTATTATAATAATAAATATTTTATTATATTTAAACTTAATATATTATAATTAAAACATTTTAATAAAGAAATAGCATGCGGATGAACAATTACGCCACAGTTCATCCCCATGCTTTGATCTGTTTTAATTATATAATATTATATTATAAGTGAATGAACACCTGCGGCCCACTCCGGGTTTCACCGCGGTTTTAATTTTTTTAATAAAAATCTGGTTGGTGGGGTGGAGAATAGTCCCTCATCAGCAGGAATTTGATGTTCCTGCTATATATAAATGCAACAGCATGGAATAGGTGCAGGTGACTTCTTGCGGGCTAAATCTTCTGGTTTACTTGATCGTGAAATGGGCCTGGTTGAATTTCAACTGTACTTTGTTTTTAATACAATCTAATAGTTGATTACCATTCAAAACAGTAAAATGTGAATTTTTCAAAACGGTAGGGATAAAATAGTAAATTTACTTTGTAGGGTAAGGATTCCTACAAAATTTATAGGCTTAGGACACTATCATGGTAGGTGTAGGAGACCTGGGCAACTCTGTCATTTAATTTTTGTTCGGTTCTCCCGCCTGTCCGCCATTTTTAACATTTGGGAGCCTAATAGTCCCACAGTTGGAACAGTCTTTTTGCTGTATATAAGCTTCTGCCATTATTATATCCATAGTTAAGTAATTAAGCGGGCTTTAAGCTGGGTCTTAGAAGCGGGATCCAAGCTGGGCCACAAAATGGGTTTATTTTCAATTGAATGTGGCGGGAGCTATGAAATTCAATTTTTTCATAATTAGAGGGGTAAAATAGTAATTTCACTTTGTAGGGTAGGTGATGCGGAGCAGAGACATGGACGCGCTTTGGGCCCGTTCGGGGCTGATTTGACAACTTTCCATATAAGGCGTGTTCGGATCGACAATCGGACTCCGCGATTGCGTCCAGAGCGTCGCCGCGAGTCAAAACACTATATTAGTTTATACTTTTTAGTTTATTATTGATGTATTTTAAAGGTCGAACCCACCAGCCAATCATAGTCGTTGATGGGGGATGCCCGAGGCTTCTTTTATTATAAATAGGAGTCCTGAGGGCTGAATGGATTGATTGCAGAATTTGGAGAAGACTTATTCCCGGATTCCAGCGATCCCTCCCTGGTGCCGACGCCGTGGAACCCTAGGTGACGACTCCTAGGCCTCCGAACTCCTCCCCAAGGTAATCTCTACCCCCACCTTCGTTTTCCACCCCTCATAATCCATTTCCCACCACCGGAATCACCCAAAACTCCTCCCTAAAGCCACCGACCTGCAGTCTTCCTGCAGTTTTCCAACAGTTTTCCTGCAGCTTTACTGCAGTTTTCCTGCAACCTCTGACCAAACTAGCCGCCACCCTGCTTCATCGACCCCCAACCTCCTTCCCCTGACACGGCGACCAACCCTTGGCCGCCGCCTCCCTCCCACGCCCCCTCCATAGCCGGCATCCCCCTTCCTACCACCGGCCGGCCACCCAATTCCCCCCTCTTCGTGGAACCACCTCCAAACAACCCTATTTCTCTAGATTCATTCAGATCTGAGAATTTCGCTCCCAATCCGTTATTTCCACCGCTCATACTTTCCATTTTTGCCTGGATCCGACCCTAAATAGCGGACCCACCCCTCCCTACACCCGGATCTATTTCCTAGCGGCCGGATCTCTCCGTTTCCGGCTTATCTCCCCTCTTTTCCACCGTGGGCAGCCACCTCGCCGCCACTGTGCCACCGCTCTCACCTCTGATCGCCTGTCTTTACATCTGACCTTCAAATTCTTCAGTGCCTCGGTTCAGCCCTTTACGTTGTGAGCATTTGTGGTATTATATTCTGTGACTTGACATTTTTCATTTGGTATTTTATCATATTGTGCTGGGATTATTGTTGCCTAGAAATTGGTTCTCTTATACTAATAATTGCAGGAGGAATTATTCGTCGCACGCTTTGCTTAGGCCCTCCGAGCGGAGGAAGTCGTTGCTTAATTGCTAAAAATTAATTATTTGTTTTTTTATTTCAATTATTTGTGTGACGTTATTAATTTCATTGCTTATACTAATTGTCGTTGCCGACCGACGGCCACCTTGCATGTAGCATTGCATTAGTGTGTCACCCCTACACCTGCACATAGAGTTGTAGTTTCCGAGTACCACTGGCCTACCCTACATCAGTAGGTGCCCTATAAAATTTATAGATTTCGGACACCCTACCATCTTAGGTTTAGGAGACCAAGGAAAAAGATTTGGACGGTCCTGATTCAATTCACTGATCGAATGGCTGAGATCTTCTGATCTAATTAGATCGAACGGTTCAGATTTATCTGGCGGGCTTTGGGTATTATGTCGCAGTTGAAAATATACATCTTTGTATATAGTAAAGATATATATATATATATAGTAAAGATATATATATAATACATAATGGCAATTTTAAAAATAAATCATAAAAAATTAAATTGATTTAAAAGAAAAAAAATCGAGTTAAAATAAAAGGAATGGCATTTTTGTTATTTCAATGAAATTCCCTCCTTTTTAACTAAACCGAGCCGGCCTCTCCCTCGATTAAAAAAAACCCTGACCCCTGTCGTTTTCAGCAAGCCGCACGCCTACATCTCCCAATCTCCGCCAAATCTCGCGCGTCTCCCGCCCTGCCGCCTACTTTGCACCCTAGCCAGCTGATCCCTCTTCTCCCCGAAGTCGGCAGCAGCCTCCCGCTCCTCCTCTTACTTCCTCAAGGCTGTCGATGCCTCCTCTCTCTCTCATGCTCTGGTCGGCAGCACAACAACAGCACAGTCCACTTCTCCATCATTCAGCCAAGGCAATAATTTCTCCTCCTCCTTAGGGGTCGACAACCTCCTCTCCTAGGGCTTACAACCCTAATTTCTCTGATTCTTCTTCATCTTGATCGGTAATTTGCGAGAGGGATGCATAAGGTTTCCTCCTCTCTCCTCCTTGAGTCCAGATTTGACTTCTTTGAGTAAAGATTTCCTCTTTCCCTCTTTACTCAGATTTCTTTGAAATTATTTTGGAAACTTGTGCTCCAGTTTGCGTGTATGTTTTCATTCATGATTTTTACCGCTCTCGTAATTGTCTAACCATTGTGTTTTCATGTTTTCCGGCGCCGCTCCTCGATTCTTTTGGCGAGGTCTCTCCAAAGCCCTCTCTGATTTAGGATTTCTCTTAGTCAAGCGCCGTCAAGTCTCTGTTTCCGCGTGGTAATCTCTTCTTCCCTCACGTTTGAAGGAGATAAATTCGCTAAATCCTCTAATGCTTTTGGTCGTGTGAATTAATTATTATGGTATTATATGAGCAAAATTGTGTTTTACTCCAGAGTAAGCTAATAATTCTAGCTATTTCTGTTTGATTCTTTTACTTGTCTGTCTTGTTAGTCTTGCTTCATGAAAACTGGTAAACGTATACATTTCTGATTCTCTTGCTCGCACTTTATTTTATTTTGCTCTGGTTTATTTCAATGTTCTGAGACTTTTTCCTTCTTGTTTTGGAATATGCCTTAACATTCGTGACTGTGCAGCCTGCTTCCTGAGCCCAATCTGTGTTAATCTCCAGCTTCTAGATGCTTATCTTCTTGTCGTGTCAGGTTCTATGTTTATGACTCATTTCATTTATTGACGAAATTTTTTTATTTAATAATTACGATCAGTCATTTTCTCTATTATCATGGACAACTGCTGGGCTAAATAATATATGTGATAGAATTTGACAGGATTTGCATGTTCATTCATCTGAGACTGTCATTGCATACAATATATTTTCAGAAACTTGTATCATGGGTTTTTTATTAAAAGACATGTGCATTTAATTTTCACTGCTATACTTTAAATCTCCTGCATAAAAACAATCTACTTTACTCAAAAGTAAATATTTTTAAATCAATTATCAGTATCTCTGCTCTTGCCTAACAGACATGGATTTTCTTTCCCTCCATGCATGTGGCATCACGACTCGCCCCAAAACGCACTCTGACTTTTGTTGAGACGGGTCGTGACAATATTAATGGTATACTCAGGTAAAAAAATTATGTAGAAATACTGGCCTTGGAAAAAATAAGACCTGGGGAATCATTCCTCTCTAAACTGGAAAGAAGATGGCTAGATCAAGATAGGCCTTTACAATAAAGAAACATTAAGAAGGCATTACAACATGGTACAAGGCAATGTGATGGCTAGAGAGTACACCAAACTTATGGAATTAACTATCAGGAAATATTTTCTTTAGTTGCAAAGATTAATTATATTCCAGGGTTGTTATCATTTGCGGCTTATCAAGGATGAGAGCTAAAACCTGAGGTTACAAATGTTTAACTTGATGTTAAGAATGTCTTTTTCATGAAAATTTAGAATAAGGTGGTTATGAAATTTCATCCTTGATTCATTCAAAAATCTCCTTATAAACAAACAATATCTTGTGGCATTATTTAGCAGAGTCCTTAAATTCATGAATCTTCTTATAGACAAACAATCTCACATGGTATGATTTAGTACAGTCCTTAAACTCATGATATGCCCTGGATATAAGCAAGGATGCTCGATCATATTGTTCATAAAGGAAAAAAATAGAACTATTTGTTCTAATTGTATATGTGGATGATGTTGTTATAGAGGATGATACTAAATACACTGGTAGGTTTGGATGTGCTCTTGCAGATACTCCCATTGAGAATAATCAAAAAGATTGATGAAGACAATGATGGAGATATAATTAAAACCTCTAATTACCACAGATGTCAGTAAACTAATGCACTCATCTCACACACATCCATACACCACATATGTTATGGGAATGCGAGAAAATACAAGCAAGAACCATGGCATCATTCAGATGGATACTCATCGGGTCTCAAAAAAGCTACGGTCACGGGTGATTATTCTCATGAAAAGATCATTTGATTCGGTTGGACATCAGAATGATCGGAAGTCTACTTTTGGATATTGTACATTTTTTAGTGTCAACATAGGGAGATGGAGAAGAAAATAAAATACTGTGGCATGTCTTGAATTGAGACAGAGTATCAGGTTATATCACAATGATTATGTGAAGGCCTATTGATGTAGGGGTAGGCTACAGGTGCACAAAACCTACAATGCTAGGTGTAAATGCAAGGGTGACACACTAATCCAAACCTGTGTGCAATGCAATGAACGATATTTCGACAAATAAGTGTAACCAATGAAAAATTCAGCACTACACAGATATTAAAATAGAACAAACAAATATTTATTTTGGCAATATTATAATGGCATTCCTCCACTCGGAGGGCCAAGGAGAAGCGCGCGGTGAATGTCTCCTCCTGCAAGTTATTAGGGCACCAAAACAAAATTCTACAAACAGGAATCGCAGCAAAATATAATAAATCACCAAATGAAAATGCTGAATCAAATAGTACAATACTACAAAAGCTCACACAGTAGAGGGCTGAACCAAGAAACTGAAGATTTGGAGGGCCGGATGTGTAAAATGGCGATCGGAGATGGAACCGACAGCGTGACAACGAGGGCGATGGCTGCCCTTGGCGGTAAAGGATGAGATCGGGTGGGAAATGGGTAGATCCGGATACGTATAAGTAGATCTGGGCCGGGAGGGGTAGATCCGCTATTTAGGAGCGGATCCGCGCAAAAATGGAAAGTATGAGCGGTGGAAATAATGGATCGGGAGAGAAATTCTCAAAACCGAATGGATCTAGAGAATTATGGTCATTTGGAGGTGGTTCCACGAAGGGGGAGGTGAGGAGTGGCCGGCTAGGGCAAATGGACCCTTAGGGGTGGCCAGTTTTGGTAAGGGAGTCGGCGGTGGGATGGGGCTTTAGTACAGGGGTCGGCGGCCTGGGCTGAAGAGGGAGGGGCGGAGGCACCAAGGGAAGAGGGGAAGGAGGGTTGGGCGGCGGCACAAGGGAGGGGGATAGAGGCGGCGGTCGGCTGCAGGAATACAGCAGGTCGGCAGCAGGAAAGCGGGGTTTAGGATGATTTCTGGTGGCTGGAAATTGGATTTGAGGGGTGGAAAACGAAGATGGGGATAGGGATTACCTTGGGGAGGATTTCAGAGGCCTAGGAGTCATCACCTAGGGTTCCACGGCGTCAGCACCGGGGAGGGATCGCTGGAATCCGGGAATGAGTGTTCTCCAAATTCTGCAATGACATGCTTCAGCCTCTTAGACCAATATTTATAAGAAGAGAATAAACTAGTGCTACAACATCAACGGCTATGATTGGTCGGTGAGATCGGCCACTAAATACATGAAAATAAACTAAAAAAAAACCAATATATGTTTTTGACTTGCGGCGACGTGACGGACGCAATCGAGGAATCCGATCGTCGATCCGGGCACGCCATATATGGTAAGTCGCCAAATCAACCCCGAACGGGTCCAAAGCTCGTGCTCGTCTCTGCTCCGCATCACCTATGAATGTCCTTCATGACCTTGGACTTCTATAGAAAAAACATCCTTCTATACTGTGATAATAAGGTCGGTTGAGTATTGCACATAATTTAGTGCAGCATTATAGGACAAAGCATATAAAGTTGGGGAAACTTCTTCAAGGATCATTTGGATAAAAGAAGCATATGCACTACTTTTGTTCGGTTCAAAGATCCAAAGGTGGATGTTTTGTTAATAATGACAAAGCCGAAGGGGAATAAGAACTAGGTGTGAAATATTGGATTACCATCATAAGGAGTATCAGGAGCTCGGCATACGCTTTCCTTAATATCACTGGCTATTACTTTCTGTCATTAAAATAATTATGCACAATTAAGCAAGCTCGATGACATTTGATGCATTCCAAAAGAAAATTAACAGAAGATGAGAAGACTGTTCTATACCTGAGAATACAGCTTGTAGCTTTCTGTGGTATTTGGAAAAACAAGATCCACTACCTTAAGACGAAAACAACGGAAAACAGTTTGTTAATAGCTGACTGCAAACTAGATCAAAATACAAGATATCCCCTTTGCTCTAGTGCTCAGGTAGAGTAAATATATATATATATATATAATGCCTTATGACAATGTAGGTCCACCCAATTAGGTTACAAAACCAATAAAAGGAGCTGAACACTCCAACCGGTTCGAGGAATTATCGTTCGGTTTAGTGATGGGGAAGAAAGACCTCCAGGACGCATAGATCGGCCCTCATCTTCCTGGAGCGTGATCAGCAATGATGACTTCCACAGCAGTGGCGTCAAATATCAAAACTCTAAGCATTGGAGGTAACTTGGGCTTTCGGTCTCCTTGTGCACTTTAACAGCAAAAAATGGCTTTTTGCTGGTGAAACCAGTTTGAGCATCTTACAAATGGATAGAACAGAGATGGGATCCATAGGAATAGAAGGTCCAACATGGACATCTCAAATCAGTAGCATGTCCAAAAGTTCTCCAAACAACAACAACAACAAGGCCACTTCCTCATGTTCATCCATGTGCCATTAATTTGTATGTGGTGTGTCCCAAAATTCCAGCCACCTTTAATCTTTTCAACATCCTAAGATCTCTCCACATCATCGTAGTCACAAACCACAACAAGGTTACATGCACGCTTAGCTCAACACAGCATCCACTCTTAATTAACCTGAGATTCCATGCTCCAGCCAACTAACTCGACTGTAAGTTACCGATCGATTCATCATAATCATTAAGATCATCCTCAAATAACCAGATTGCCCAGACCCTACCTGCAACAATAATCTTCAGGGTCAATATTCATCCATCCACACAGGTAAGTCATCATAGAAGATCTCCATCACATGTATCAAAGTCCCCAATGGTAATAGGGTCAAAAGCTCACTATCACCAATAGTCTTTGCTGACTCAAATGTAAATTCATTATCATCAGTATATCTAGGAAAGCTAGCTTTTTCTGTAAGTACACTTAAACACAAACTCACAGCTCGTACTTGTAACGGCCCCTTTTTCTATAGGATAGCGCCACAATATAACATATCAATTAGCTTTTACAAATGATTCATCAGAGGCGCCAGGTATAAACATTCAGCGATCATATTTGCACGTCAAAGTACAAAATAAAAGTGCAAGAATGTAAAACATTTTATTTATTTATATATCTGATACAGTACAACATATTATCCAACAGATAACCCAACATATATGTATACAAAAGAAGGGTTTATCTCAAATCTATGCCACATGTAAGAGCGAACTACAAGACTACAACAAAACAAATATATCAGCATCATATCAAAGCACTATACTACATGACACTACTGGAAGCAAAACTGAAACTCCTCGTGCGGGCAGTCAAGATCACGACACTCATCTTTATGCGCATCCAGGACACCAAAAACAGCGGTAACGATGTCGATCCACAGTTTGTACTTTTTTCCTGGTGTGAAGGGGGTCTGCTAGTACTGGCGGGAGTGATCTCATCCATGCTCTATTTTAGTTACATCTTCTATTAGTCAAAAGACTAAATGAATTCTTATTGTTCCCATGATTACTTATGATGTCTTATTTATGTATTTGATAATTTTTATTTCTTATTGTCTTGTTATCTCGTCGTCTCTCATTAGTTTTCTTCTTCATATTTCTTTTGTTTGTTATCTTGTCATCTCTTGTTCGCTTTCTTTTTCATATTTATTTTATTTGTATACATACGTTTGTTTTCATTTCATCATTTGATACGTATTTTCATAATCTTTTCTCTTCACTTATTCTTTTAGTTGTCGGGTAATGTTAAGGATAAATTAGTATTTCTTTTCATTTATATAACGCACATATATATTATCTGTGAGCCTTTTCATGTTCGCACACATATAAATCATTTGTGTCTTTTCTTATTCACATGTTTGTTTTCATTTCATTTTATGTTGGGAAGACATTCACCCGATCTCAACTAGTTTGGTACACTCTTAACATAGCTCATTTCATCAACTTTATTAATTTTGCTTTTCACTTTTATTTTCCCTAACTCCTTGACATCATCAATTGGACTCCTTAAATCATAAGGCAATTTTAGTGTAGCAACAATAATCAAAGTAACACTAAGTTATAGCAAAAGAGTGAGTGCAAATACGGAACAAGAACTCACTGCGGCCTTCCCTTTTCCTCTATCCCTCCAATTATCACAATTGTGTCTCCCGCCTCCTTGAGATGTTGTGTCTCCTGCCTCCTTGAGATTTCAATACCTATATTATATCATCCTTAATTACTTTAAGAACATCAATTTCACCTCACCATAAAGGTTCCGCTTGACCTAATTAGGTCAAATGCGTCTTAAATGGAATAGGGTTTGGCTGCCCTAATTTAAAACTAGGGATTTTTCACATATTTAGCAAGGGGCAGCAATCCCAAGCACCAAATTATGGATTGGGAGCAAAAGAATAACATCTCCCTCGAAATAATTACAACCCTAAAGCCATGGGGATGGAGATTTGCTCCAATTTGAGAGGCATACAAGCAAGGGGTTCTTTTCCATCCTTATACATACTTCAAAATTTTGAAATCAACATTATGGCACTTAGGGTTTCCCTGAAATTTCTTAAAATCATGGATTAGGGCATGAGAAGGCATTTCAGAAACTTTTAATAAGAAAAACCAAGAAGGAAACCCAAGAACTTAAACCCTAGGATTCCTTCCCTAATCAATCCATGCAAAAAATTCACATTAGAAGAAAGAGCAGTGGAGAGGAAGGGATTACCTCTAGAATGAAGAAGAAATTACGAAAATCAGAGGTGATTAGGGCTCTCGGCAAGCAGAGGCGTCGATCGACTTCCGTCGGTTCTGTCAGTCTCGCGCAAACTATCGCAAAAACTAGGACTTGCGGGCAATGTTTTATTTGCTTTTAACCGAGCACCGCTTCCTCCTGGGGTGACACGCACGCCTCCTTGTCACGCTGAACCGCTCGGTTCAATCTTCTAATACCTTAATGCATTTAATACGTTAATATACATATTACTATTATAGATCAATTAACTGTAATGTTAATTTAAAATATAATGTAAATTTCAAATACTCTAATACTTGATGTATAGTTGGCGGCGTCACAATTTTACCCACCTTATTGAATTTTCATCCATGAAAATCTTCAATCTGTTTCTTCATAAAATAGTTAAGGGAAGAGATCTCTTATCACCTCTTCTTTTTCCCAAGTTGCTTCATGAATATGGTGTCCTTTCCACCAGACTTTGACAAAACGAAGCGTCAGCGTCGCAAGCAAAGCAATATTAGGCATATTTCTCTAGTTGTATAAGAGATAGATGAGGGTCTTCTTGTAAATTGCTCGGTTGAATTACATCGTCGATGTTTTGTGCTCTTCTGTCACCATAGTGATTTCTAACGTCACTCAATCGTCATTCAGCTTTTTTTTTCTTTTTGGTGTTCTATCTTCGCTTCGCGGAAAGATCTTTTCACTCTCGAATTGTAGATCTTTTCACTAAGATCGAGGAGTATCAAGTACGCAAGCTTCGACGAAAAAAAAAATGATTTCCTATGGTCAGAGTGAATTGGATGTATGACAAGTTTGAAGAGTACACTTGGGAACTTGAATCTGACATGTGTTGCAAGTATCCAAAACTTTTCTCTTAATCTTTGTAAGTCTCTGAACTTGTTTCCCTTTCTATTTCCTTATAATCATAGTTAGTTTTCATGCTTTAATCTGCAAACCTTGTTGGAATATATATCATCTAAATCTTAACCGTAAGAGGCCCACTCCCATTCAAGAAATCCTCAAAAGTTTCGGGATAAAAATGCGTAAGTATGGGAGATTTAACAACTCAACAATAAGAAAAGAAAAAGGGAATTTAAATTGATTATCTAAAGCTAATGGCGTATTTGTAAAAGAAATTAGGTTTTCTTCTAATATCTAAAACCAACGAAGCCCCCCCCCCCCTCGGATTTTTAAGTTAGCGGCCTAGGGTTCTCAGACTCAGCCCGCTCCAGCTCCCTCCCGATTCCGCAAGCCGCAAGCCAGTTTTTCGCAGCCTCCTGACTCGCTTCCTGGTGCCCCCGCCTGCTCCTCATCTAGGGTCGGCGCCTCCTCGTCTTGCTCTGGTCGGTGGATTCCTCTCCTACAAGAGTCGATCACGCGCCCTCCTGCTTCCCCTCTTCTTCTTTGAGCAGCTACGGTTGCATCCCCTCCTCTCAGGAGGTCGTCCGACCTCCAAAGAGACGTCTTCAGCAACCAGTCTCTCGCAGGGCTGGCAGCTTCCTTATTCCCACCTCTCAAGGCCGACAGCCGCTCCTCTTCCTCCGACAACTCATTTTCTTTGTATAGCAGCCCTCTTCTTTGTTGTATTGGTCGGGTTTTGCGAGAGGGATGCCTAGGGTTTCCTCATCTCTCCTCCTTGGGCTCGGATTTGGCTTCCTGGGTAAGATACTCCTCTCTTTCCCCATTTATTCAAAATTCTTTTTGAATCCTTTGCAAATTTTGTGCTCTGAATTGCATGTATTTTGTGATCCATGTTTTTTGCCCCCGTATAATCTTCTAACCAGCATTGTATTTGTGATTTCCGGCGTCGTTAGTCGAAGCTACCAGCAGGATCTCTCCAAGCCCTCTCTGACTTGGGGTTTCTCCTAGTCAATCGCCGTCAAGTGTCCGTTTCTGCGTGGTAATCTCTTCTCCCCGCACTTTTGAGGGAGGTAAATCGCAAAACTCTCTCGTGATTTAGGTTTTGTAAAATAATTGTTTGTTCTAGCATATGGATTTCCTTTATGTTAAATATCATTTTTGTTTGCCCATGAACAAGTTTTAAATATGACTGTTAATTTTACTTGCGCCGCTTGGCCGCGGTCAGTTTCAACCACACCTTAAGACAAGTAGAACTCTCTTGCAAACATTGAGAAAAATTTGTGTTGTTCTTATGATTATTTGACTTCACTCCTGAATATTTGATCTGTCAAATGAATTTAAATCTTGAATGTCTAATCTGACAAATTAGTAGTTTATGGTTTAATATATTTGGAATGACATGGATTTGTGATCGTGAATGATTTTATTTGGAAATCGCTTAGATGAATGATTTTCTCATTTGATGAATAATTCGAAAATGGTGAACTGTTGAGCATGATCAGCAGTATCGTGATAATAATTGCAACGAATTCTGCTTAGCAAATATATAATTGATGTTATTATAGCCTACTATTATTGTACATATTTTACTAAAAGATATTTGTGTCTAAAAATAGTTTAATCTAGATGAGTACTTATTATCCCAGAATCGATGCATGTCAACTTACCCCTGCGATTTACTTGAAATATCTTTTTGTTAATGAAACTTTAATCTCTCGAACCCACAAGGTTCAAAACTCACTATCTAGTTTTTGGTGTCATCGATCTTGTTTTTGATTGTAAGACTTGGGTAAAGTTTGTTTCATGATCCGATTTTTTCCTTTGATATAAAATTTGTGCAAGTTAAAATCACAATCTATGATCATTTAATTCGTTTATATCATAAGCAACCATGAAAATGTAGTGTTTAATTGGTGCAACACCTTGACTTGAGTTTTCGCTTATTTTTGTAACGGGAACAAATAAATGGTCCTAGCAAACACAAATTTTCTGATAAGTCTTGCGTCTGAAATTAATATGAATCATGTGCATCAAATAAAACACTTACACCTTTCACTGGTTACAGCTTTATGTTTTTTCAAAAACGAATGTGCTATACTCCGGAATAGGCTAATAATCTTAATTGTTTTTACTTGTCTGATGCAATCGACAATGCTAAGAAGTGACATCTTTCATATAAACAGGTTTTATGTTTATGTTTCATTTCTTTTACTGTCCGAACATTTCTTTTTTGTAGTAATTATAATCAGACATTTTCTCTGTTATCATGTACAACTGCTAGGCTAATTAAATAATTTACTATAATTTAAAATTATTTGTATGTTCATTTTTTAAGATTATCATTACATAAAACTTGTATCACTACTTGTATCATGGGTTTTATTAAAATATATGTACATCTAATTCTCGCTGTCATATTTTAAAACTTCTGCATAAAAAAATCTAATTTATTCAAAAATAATTATATTAAAACTGTTGAGAGAGCTCAAAACTTGTATGTATTTCTTGTGTATGTAAATACAAGCAGAGAATACAAATATATAGGAAGAGGAAGAGAGAAGAAAATCCTATACAAGATGTGGGACTAAAGGAGGAGAGAAGATAAAACAATAAATAGGCCCAATAATGGGCCTTTTACATGGGCTATTTTAACACTCCCCCGCAAGCTGGAGCGTACAAATCGTATGCGCCAAGCTTGGATAAGCACTGATAGAATAATGTCTTGGAAAGAGCCTTTGTGAAGACATCTGCAACTTGTTCCGATCCTGGGACATGCTTTAAGTCAAGCTTCTTCATTTGAACCTTTTCCCGGATGAAGTGACAATCGACCTCAATATGTTTCGTCCTTTCGTGAAAGACCGGGTTCTTTGCGATGTGTATGGCGGCTTGACTATCACAAAGGAGAAGAGCCGGTGATTGTAATTTTACACCCAGATCAGTAAGAAGACTCTCAAGCCATGTTAATTCTGATACAACCGATGCCATTGCCCGGTACTCTGCCTCAGCTGAAGAGCGAGCAACGACCGCTTGTTTCTTATTTCGCCAAGTTACAAGATGTCCTCCAAGGTAAGTGCAAAAATCACTCGTAGATCGCCGGTCATCGAGAGAGCCAGCGTAGTCGGCATCCGAATATGCCACCAATGTTGGAGCAGAAGAGGAGGTCCTGTAGACAAATCCCTGACCAGGAGCAGTTTTCAGATACCTGAGAATTCTTTCCACTGCTTGAAGATGAGATTTTCGAGGAGAGTGCATGTATCTGCTGACAAGACCAACAGCAAAGGAGATATCCGGTCTGTTAACCGTGAGATATATCAGTTTTCCAACAAGACGTCGATAATATTCAGGATTCTGAAGAAGGAGATCGGAGTCAGAGGCCTGGGCACACAGTTTGTGGTTCACATCCATAGGAGTATCACTGGGCTTGCAGCCAGACAGACCCGCATCATGAAGAAGGTCAAGACAATATTTTCGTTGAGAGAGAGTGAGCCCATCTGGCCTTCTGGCAATCTCAAGGCCCAAAAAATAGCGAAGGGGTCCCAAATCCTTGGTCTGGAAGACTGAGTTTAGATGGACTTTGACTGCCTGTATCCCTTGAGAGTCATCTCCAGTAATGATAATATCATCGACGTAAACTAACAGAATAACCGTTCCTGTTGGGTGGTGACGAGTAAAGAGCGAGAAGTCGGCCGAGCTCCGAGTGAAGCCAATCGCACGGAGGACCTTTCTGAATTTTTCAAACCATGCCCGCGGAGATTGTTTGAGACCATATAGAGACTTTTTAAGATGGCAGACCTGAGACTCCCCCGTGGTCTCAAACCCGGGCGGTTGCTGCATGTAGACAGTTTCCTGGAGGTCCCCATTCAAGAAGGCATTCTTGATATCTAGCTGAAAGAGAGGCCACCGACGATGGACAGCAACAGAGATGAGGACACGAACACTATTAAGCTTTTCCACCGGAGAGAACGTTTCCTCATAATCGAGCCTTTCCTGTTGAGTGAAACCGCGAGCCACAAGACGGGCCTTTAGACGGTCAATTGTCTCATCGGCAGCATGTTTGATGACAAAGACTCATTTGCACCGAACTGGTTTCTGGCCCGGTGGAAGAGGAACAACAGACCAGGTCTGGTTAGACCAGAGAGCAGACATTTCTTCCTCCATGGCTGCTCGCCAGCCGGGATGTTGAAGCGCCTCCTGCACAGAATTAGAAATAGCAACCGAAGAGAGAGAAGTAGCCAATGTGCGTAAATGGGGAGAGAGGCGATGAAGAGAGACGGAGTTGGTCAGCGGATGAGCAGTGGAAGGCGATACCTGATCAGTCGGATGCGGAGTATCCATGGTAGAGACCGACGGCAAAGGGGCAACGGAAGGGGTAGAGCGACGAGTGTAGACACGGATAACTGGTGGTTTGGAGGGAACGGCAGGCGGTGGAGAGGGAATGACAGGCAGTGGAGTGGCAGGAATGACCGGGCGGGGAATGGATGGAGGTGTAGGTGGGGGATGGTCAGGTAAGGGAGCAGAAAAGAATGGTTGATTCTCGCGGAAAGTGACATCAGCAGAAACGGAGATCTTGCGGGTAGCAGGAGAATAACAGACATACCCCTTTTGGGTGCGAGAATAACCAACAAAGATATGCTTGGCGGCCCGGGGATCTAACTTATCCGATGAAGGCCCCAAACGGTGGACATAACATAGGCTACCAAACACACGAGGTGGGAGAGGAAAGGCTGTAGCAGAGGGAAAGAGGATGCTGAACGGAGTAGCGTAGTTGAGAATAGAGGAAGGGAGACGGTTGATGAGAAAGCAGGCGGTCGAGACCGCAAAATTCCAATACGGTTTAGGGACATGCATTTGAAGCATGAGGGAACGGACAACATCGAGTAAGTGGCGATTCTTGCGTTCGGCAACACTGTTTTGTTGCGGCGTGTAAGCGCAGGAAGTTTGATGGAGAATCCCAAACTCGGAACATAAAGCAGTAAATTCGTGACTAGTGTACTCACGAACATTGTCAGTGCGTAGGATTTTGATGGTCTTGTGGAATTGTGTACGGGTTTCGAGGATAAATACCCGAAAGACACGAGGAAGCTCGGAGCGATCACGAAGTAAGTATAGTCAGGTAGTGCGAGAATGATCATCAATAAATGTGATAAAATACCGGAAACCGAAAATACTAGAAATTTTAAATGGTTCCCAAATATCTGAATGGACTAAATCAAAAGGAGCAGCGCTCCGAGTACAATGCGAAGAAAGAGAAGAACGAGGCTGCTTGCCGAGGATGCAGGAATCACACTGAAAGGGGGTAAGAGAGACATCCGGGAGAGCCCGCCGGAGGACCGGTAGAGGAGCATGCCCAAGACGACGATGCCAATCTGTGGAGGAAATGGAGGAGAGGATGGTGGGAGAGTCGTCGAGAAGGTAGAGCCTATTCCGCAGCCGGCCTTTACCAATGGTAGTCTGCGTCCGCCGATCCTGTATAACAAAAGAAGAGGAAGTGAATATAACAGAACAATCCAAATCAGTAGTAAGCCGTCCAACAGAAAGTAAATTGAACGGAGAACTCGGAACGTGAAGAGCCGAGCGAAGGGAGATGGAGGAGGTGAGAGGAAGATCTGTCGAGCCGGAGACGGGAACAGTGGCGCCATTGGCCACAGTAATAGACGGTGGATAAGGGGAATTCAGGTACTGGGCAGGGCGATGTGGAGTAATGTGATGAGCAGCGCCAGATTCCACAATCCAGCCGAAGTCGGTGGAGAGACAAGCGGTACCTGTGTTGGAGACGGAGGCAACGGAGGCAGATGGGGGATGGAGCAAGCCCTGGAGATGTTGGAGCTGAAGACGGACACTTTCAAGATCAGGAGGACCAGCATCAGTAGCAACAGAAGCCGCCGGGCGAGGAGGATAGCCAACTTTCTTGTAACAGGTTGCCTCGAGATGACCGTCTTTGCCACAGAAGGAACACTTCGGCCGACCCCGGCCACCACGACCACGGCCGCGAGAGCCGGAACGACCCCCCCGAGTAGAAGGAGGAGGCGAGAAGGGTAGAAGCGGAGGTGCCTGCTGAAAAAGGGCCGGAGGAGCCGTAGTATCTGGAGGAGGTGGGACTCGGAGAATCATGGAGCACACATCAGAAAAAGATGGTGTGGTAGAGGACGCCAGGACCTGAGCACGAATGCTCTGAAGGTGCGGGGGAAGACGAGCCATAAGGATGGCAGTACAGGCGGCTTCCTTCTGAGCGCGCTGAGCAAGAGCATCATTGGTAAACGGCTGATGCTGGATCCAGGCTTCAGCAAGAGTCTTCGCACGAGCAACAAAGGAGGACATATCGGAAGCCCCTCCAGAATCCAGAGTAAAGAGGTCAGTGAGGATGTCGTAGAGATGCTGGAGGCTGTCCCGGCCAGAATATAAGGAGTGTAGCTCAGTCCACATATCTTTGGCAGTCTCATGATACATAGCCATTTGATTGGGTTCACCATCCAAAGAATTCAAGATCCAGGTCTGAACTCGGCCATCATTGCGGAGCCAGTCATCGGTAGGAGGGGTGGGTGGAGCCTGAGTAAGGTGAGGTAGAAGACCCTTGGCCTGGAGAACCCGTCGAACTGAATGGACCCAAGGAATGAAGTTCTTCTTGCCAGAAAGAGAAATGGTAGTGATACGCAGCTCGTCACGAAGTTCTGTAGGGTAAACCGCGCGGTCAGTTGGACAGGCCGGGCAGTCAGCAGGCGGGCTGGCCGTCGAGCCAGAAGAGTGACCGGAAGAGCCCATAAGGCAGACCGCGGCGAATAGAGGATAAGCCGCCGGCAAGAAAGACTAAGGAAGACCACGACCAGAGTGCGGATAGGAAGCAGTCTGCACGGTCAAGCCGGACACCAGCGAGTAGTCAGGTCGCGACCAAAGCGCAGAAACAAAAGAGAGACTGCCCCGGTCTAGGTGAAGCCGGCAGCGGTCAGAAAAACAGCCCGGGCGGGTTGACAGAAAACCCGGAAAGAGGAGAGAGGCCGCGAGTAGGAACTCGAGCGGCTAGAGAAGAGAGGTCGCGAGGAGGAACGCAAGCGGCTAGAAAAGAGAGGCCGCGAGTAGGAACTCGAGCGGCTAGAGAGGAGAGGCCGCGAGTAGGAACTCGAGCGGCTAGAAAAGAGAGGCAAAGGACAGAAGGCAAGGCCGCAGCGGTCTGAAGGCGAGGCCGAAGCGGTCTGAAGGTGAAGGCCGCAGCGGTCTGAGGACGAAGCCGCAGCGGGGCTGGCAGCGGACAGAAGTAGAGAGCCCGCAACGATTTGAAGAAAGGTGGGCCCCACGAAGCAGAGAGAGAGGATGGCTATAAGAAGCCTGAAGAGGGTGGAACCACGGAGAGGGAGAGGAGAAGCGGATGCAAAGTTGCAAACTGCAGAGTCAAGGGCGGACAGAAGACCGGAGCGGGTAGGCTACCAGGCCGCAAGAGAGAAAGCAGCGGGTAGGAGGGAAAAGAGACCGGGCGGGCTTGGCGGTTAGAAAAAAACAAGCCGCAGAGGACAGCAACCTGCCTCTGATACCATGTTGAGAGAGCTCAAAACTTGTATGTATTGCTTGTGTATGTAAATACAAGGAGAGAATACAAATATATAGGAAGAGGAAGAGAGAAGAAAATCTTATACAAGATGTGGGACTAAAGGAGTAGAGAAGATAAAACAATAAATGGGCCCAATAATGGGCCTTTTACATGGGTTATTTTAACAAAAACTAATGATCAGTATTTCAGCTTCCACCTAATAGGTATGGATTTTCATTCTGTCCATGCCTTTGGCATTACAACCCGTCCGTAGCGCACTTTGATCTTTGCTTTAGACTGGTTGTGACATTAAACTCTGTCTTTCGATGTCTGGAGATATAATCATTGTTTTATATGTCCTTCGATATGTCTGAATGCCTCCCGACATGTCATTTTTTAAAGCAAAACGATATGTTTTTCTAAAAAAAATTAGATTATGTCCTTTTGTAAAATATAAGTAACATGTCCGATTTTTTCCAATATATCGGTCGATACAACTTTTAAATATATCACCCGCTATTTTATTTTATGTTATATTAGCGGACTAGCAACATATGTTTAAATCGCCTATAAATATTAAATTATGTATATTTAAATCGATTAAACTTATTGTATGTTTTAATATAAATTTATAAGTTTGAAAAAACTTATAATCAGTCAAGAATTTTTAACTTTTAAATATTTTTTATTTGTAATAAACTTATTGTTATCAAAATAAAATTACTGAATACTATTAAATATATTTTAAATGTATCATTTTGTATTTGTTCATAATAATTTATTTTAAATACTATTCGATTTTATTTTGTAATATAAATGACTCATTTTTATTTATTTGTTATATTATTTTTCTAATTTTATAACATATAATTATAGTTGGTATACCTAAAAAAAAATTATTTATAAGACATGGAAATCCGATATTTTAAAATATCTCCGACATATCTCTGACTTTCGACATCCGATATTTAAAAACTCAATTTAATATGTCGCTGACATCCGATATTTAAAACATTGGTTATAATACTTTTGTTGTTTGTTTTGCCTTATTTTTAACCTTTTGCATACAAGTGTAAGTTTATCATGAATTTTATCCACTTGGTCTTTCTGGAATAACATTTGCTCACCAGGATCTGCCCAGCTTAGCAGGGTGCGACACCTCCACCCATATAATGCTTCGAATAGTGTCATCTGGATACTTGACTTGTAGTTATCATTATAAGAAAATTCTATCAGTGATAAGTATTTTTCTCATAATCCTCGTAGATTGAGTACGACCATCCTCAAAAGGTATTCTAACATTTGAATGGTTCGCTCAGATTGACCATCAGTTTACGGGTGAAAAGCAGTGTTATATAATAATATTGTTCCCAATTTTTTTTGTACTAGCTTCCAAGTATCCGATGTAAAATGTCCATCTTGTCAGAAATGATAGATTGGGAAATTCCATGATAATTCACAATAACGTCAATGTACTGGTCGACTAACCTTTGTATTGCATCGTCATTCTTCACGGGAATGAAATGTGAAATTTTTGTTAATCGATCAATAATCATTCATATACCAATGTTTCCAGCTTTATTTCTTGGTAATCTCATCATGAAGTACATGGTATCTGACAATCTTTTGATGTTTTGCCTTCACAAGTCGACATGTGTGACATTTGACAATATATTTAATAACAAGACTTAGAATAAAACTATAAGGAAAGACATGATATAATTAGGCATTTGTGAGATTATGACAAAAGATAGAGCACAATGACGACAAAGGATCCATATAGCCGACCCCACTATAGTGGGATAAAGGCTTGAGTGTTGTTGTAGTTTTGTAGTCTTCATTTCCTGACCACCAAAATTCTTGTTTGAGATTTGGTATATTTGTGTTCTTCTAGAGTGAATCGAATAGGTTGTATTATGTGTTTCATAAAGTATTTTCGCGTGAATTGTATAGACATTAGGAATACGCAACCTTTCAGTCAGAAATAATAACACATCATTTTTGATAAAGGTAGTTGATTAGCCATTTTTTACCTTTTCAAGAAATTTCACAAATATTGGAAACTGATTCATTGCTTTCCTTACTTTGTCTTTAATTGAATGCTTCAACATCATTTGAAAGAGTAAACCTTGAGTCTGGGAGGTAGATATACATGTAAGCAATTCTAATTTTTGCAAGTCTCACAACAACTCTTTCTACACTATTAGTAGAACAATCATAGATGTTAAATGTTTTCTGCTGAGCGCATCAGCTACTACATTAGATTTGTCAATATGATATTTAATGTCAACAACGTAATCTTTGATAAGTTCTAACCATCGCTTCTGTCGTATATTTATTTCCTTCTGTGAGAAAAATTATTTCAAGCTTTTGTGATTAGTAAAAATTTCGCATAGAGCACCATATAAGTAATGTCGCAAGATATTAGTTCAAAAACGACTGTTGTCAATTGCAAGTCATGAGTCGGGTAATTACGTTCAGAATCCTTTAATTTTCTCAAAGATACGCTATGAATTTACATTTTTGCATTAATACACTTCAAGGCCTTTCAGGGATACGTCACTATAGATTTGAAAATCTTTAATGGCACACGACATGAGTAACAATGATGTAGGGGTCAATCTTTCTTGTAATCCATCAAATACCTCCTGACATTCATCAGTACAGAGAAATGAAATATTCTCAGGTTAATTTAGCAAGCGGTAGTGCAATCACTGAGAAGTATTTTACAATTTTTTTGTAATATCCCGTCAAACCAAAAAACCTTTGAATTTTTGTGACAGTAGTCGGTCTTGGTCAATTCATAATTGTTTCTACCATTGTTTGGTCCACAGATAACCCATATTTTGTAACGACATGACCCAAGAAAGATACTTCATTCAACCAAAAATAACATTTTGAGAATTTTGTATATAAGGCGTAATTTTTCAGTGTTTGCAACACAATATTTAAGAGCTCGGTATGTTCACCCTTATCTTTTGAATATATTAGAATATCATCGAAGAAGACAATAACAAATTTATCTAAAAATTATTTGAACACCCGGTTCATTAAATGCATAAAAACAGTTGGCGCATTCGTTAATCCAAATGACATTAAGACAAACTCAAAATGTTTGTATCTAGTACTAAAAGCGGTTTTGTTGATATATTCTTTCTTGTTTCTCAGTAGGTGATAACCCGATCTTAAGCCAATTTTTTAGAAGACTTTTGCATTCACTAATTGATCGAGCAAATCGTCAATACGAGGTAGTGGATATTGATTTCAGATTGTCAACTTAATAAATTCGCGATAATCTATACATAATCGTGGGGAACCATCTTTCTTTTTGACAAAAAGCAATGAAGCTCCCCGTAGTGACGTACTTGGTCATATAAAGTTTATGTTTAATAATTCTTCTAATTGGCTTTCCAATTTTGTCAATTCCTTAGAAGCCATACAATATGGTGCTTTTGCTACAAGTGTAGCTCCTTCCACCAAATTAATGGTAAACTCCACTTCTCTTGTAGGAGGTACTCCTGGTAATTCTTCCGGGAATACTTCGAGAAAACACACACACAATAGGAACAACAGTCGGTTCACAGGTCACTGTATTAGATCCCTTAAGCATCATTAATATTGCTCCACACCCTTTCCTAAATTTATTCATCGCTTTTAAAGAGGATATCATGATCTTTGAGACTTCACTCAGTCCTTTAAATATACATTGTGTTTGGTCACTTAGTGTAAGGGTAACTTTTTTTTCTTATAATTGATCACAACATCATGTTTTGATAACCAATCTATTCCCAAAATGATATCAAATTCAGATAAGGGTAGAACTGCAACATCTGTTTCTACTGGTTTATGATCACAACATCATGTTGGGCATTTTAACCCTCGGTTCATTTATAGATTTGTAATGTTGCATCATTAATAGTTTAATTGTGGTTGTAGATATAAAGGACTGGCTTCCTGTGGTGGGAGACAGGTTGGAGTGTACGGCCCGCGGGACTGATAAAGCCGCGTTGTTGCGACGCCAAGGTGGGATCCCTGGTGGGATTCCGGGTTGGTAGGCATGTGTGACGACTGTCCTGCATCAAATAGTTTCAAGTTTTTGATTGTAATGAAACCATAATCTCGTACAAAATGTTGATTGCAATCTCGGGGTTATAAATCTATAGTATGACTTCGACGGAAAAATACAGTGGAGTATGATTAATGTGCTTATAGAATTGAGGTTGGATTGAGGAACTTGAGTGGATCTACTTTGCATATATACATATATATGGTTGCACGTCGAAATATCGGTTTCTTCCTAAATCACCAAATCAGTTTGTTAGTTTCGTTTAATATTTTTATGACTAAATTTAGATTGAGATATTGCGTTTTATCATATTTAAACCTAGTTGTATATATGTAATGAATAAGATGATTATGGACTGTTAGATGTGGAAATGATTAGTTCACTTAAGAGGGTAGAGTGGTTGGTTGATCGCCTCCCCTAGATGGTAATGAATCATAGTGTACTTTGCTATATTAAATGATAATGCATGTGAATTTATGTGGTGGATCAATTGGCCCTGCCAACGGCACACTCCGAAGGGTTAGAACAGTGACTCATGAATAGCATCAACGTCGAACGACGGCGTGCGCCCAGTTGAATAAACGCGTGATACGCGTTATGGTTTACGTTTTTTTTTAATTTTTCCCGCTCCATTGTTCACGTGATATGTCACGTGTTGTTTGTCCTATATATGTATATTTGGTCCAATCTAGGGCAACTCAAGAATAATATTTTTCCTTTACACTTGATATCAGAGGCGACTCTCCCGATCCAGTCCGCCCTAGCGGCATTCGCCGACCTCATCTTCGCTGAGCCCGCGTGCTAACGCCGTCGACCGTGTCCGCGTCGCGCGCGCCTCCTGCCGTTCCGCCTTCCAGCGCCCGTCTCCCGCCCGGTTCCTCCTTCAAGCGCGCGTCTCCCGCCGTTCTGCCTTCCAGTGCCCGCCTCCCGCCCGGTTCCTCCTTCCAGCGTAGTTCCTCTTCTCTCTTCGGCGGAGTCCCTCTTCAGCGGCTTTCTCTGCCCGATTTTTCTGGCGACCCTTTGTCTCCGGCCGTTTTGTCCTCCATGGGGGCTGTCGGAGACATTGTGGTCACATCATCTGATGTCCTCTCCGGCGACACAATCTAATGGACACTCCTAGGATATGGTTTCTTCTGATTTGAGATCCTCGTCTTGCTCGTTTTCTTCTGTCACACATCGATGGGTGATTCCTATGAAATCTCATCGTCACCTCACACTGGTGCCCTCCACGATCCCCCTGCAGATCCTACTCGGAGCCACGACCAATCGAGCTCGTTGAAGATCACTATTATTGCCTTGGATGACACAAATTATCTGGAATGATCCAGAGCAGCACAACATGCTATTCGAAGTCACCAACTATACGGGCATATTAATGCTACCATTGTTGAGCCACCACGTACTGATCCCTTATGGAGAAAATGGAATGCGTACAATTTCTTGGTTGTCTTGTGGTTACTTTACTCTATGTCTTATCAGGTGAATCCAAGGTTGTAAGGATCGCGATCGGGATCGTGGGATCATTAGAATCGCGATCCAGCGGCGATCCTAACGACCCGCGATTTATTTAAAAATAAAAAATCGAGTGATTTTCCTTCGCTGCGCTAGAGCTGCGGACGCCGACGAAGTGATGAACCAAATCTTCCTCCTGTGCGGGCCGTGCCTCGACCCTTGTCTGTCATCGAATCAAGGAGTCTAGATCCTCCTATGCCTCGCTTAGTCGCAAGCCTGATCCTGAGCTGCCGACGTCGACGAAGTGACGAACCAAACTCGACCCTTGTTTGTCATCGACTCAAGGAGTCTAGATCCTCCTCTGCCTCGCAATCCTGCTCCAGATCTGTGTCTACAGCTTCATCCTTTGTCCGGAATCCAAACTCCAGATCTCTATCCAGGTATGTATCTTCTTTTCGCTGATCCATTCGCTTCATTTCTCCTTGTTTCTGCGATTTCTTTACAGCCCTCTTGTGTGTTTTAGGTGCATGTGCAGTAGAGAGATTTCGACAAGCTCCTCCACCCGTCCACCGTTGTTGTGTTCTTCCTTCAGGTGTGTTTTTTGGGATGCAGTTTTCAATTTAGTTGCTCTTTTGTTGTATAAAATTTTAGTTAGATTGTGTAAATGATGCTTCCAGAATGTTGTTGATAATTTCAGTTAGTTTTCAGTTTAGGTTGTGTAAATAATTTTAGTTAGTTTGCTATAAATGCTGTTTAATTCCAGTTAGTTTGTTGTATAATTTTAGTTAGTTCGTTGTATAATTCCAAAATCTTTTCTTGTTGTAAATGTTGTTGTATATATATAATTTGTCTTTCAGTGAGTTACTTAAGTTTGTGTAATGATGAAGCTTGTTACTGTGTAACTAAGTTTCAGTTGATATATACACGGTAAGCTCCAATTTAAATGATGAAGTTTGTTACTGTGTAACTAATTATATCCAAAAACAAGCTATCCAGCTTGTTGTTGTATATAATTAGCCTCCAGCCATACTTAGTTACTTAGTTTCAGTTGAAGCTATCCAGTTAGTTACAAGCTTCATATTTTAATTGCTCTGTTTTTACTGTGTAAATGATGAAGCTTCATATTTTACTTGTGTATATAATAACTCTTTCAGTTAGTTACTTAGTTTCAGTTGTCTTGACGGAGCATGGTTACTGTGGTCCCGGAATGAAGTTTGCAACTATCTTATTCTTGCAGTTTATCCCTCTAGGCTCCAGCCTCCAGCGATACTTGTGTTAAGTGTTAATTGTCATTCCGATAAGGTATTATGACATTTTACACTAATTATTTATTTTGTTCTAGTTCTTATTATTATACCGTTTGCTATAGTTTCCATTTTTGTTAAAATGTTTTATTATCTAAATGTCTGCTTCTGGTTCAAATCTCATTAGAAAAAAGTGCCGAAAAAATGCATCCGGTTCTAGAAGTGATCCAGATTGGGAGCATGGGATCGAAATTGATAGTACAACCAAAAATGTACAATGCAAATATTGTCTAGTCATTAGATCTGGTGAATATACAGGTTGAAACATCATTTAGCAGGGGCAAAATTTAACATGAAAGATTGCACAAATGTACCCGATAATGTGAGAAATCAATTTTTGAGAATTCTTCAAGCTCATGGAGAGGACGCTATGAAGAAGAAAAGAGATATTGAGGAATCCACAGTTGCCTCTGAGGAGGGCTTGGGTGAGTTGGGTCTAGTAAAAAAATCAAAGGAAAAAGAGTCAATGGATGCTTTTGTGAGAAACACAAGTCAATCAACAATCAGTCATATATTCAAAAAAAATACGCGTGAAAGAGCATGTCAACAAATTGCTCGTTTCTTTTATACAAGTGCAATTCCCTTCAATTGTGTGAAAAACCCGGAATTCATAAGCATGGTCGAAGCGATTGGCCAACATGGCCCCAGAATGAAACCTCCTTATAACGACATCAGAGTTAAATTCCTGAAACAAGAGGTGGACAGAAATCTACAATTACTAGAGGAGTACAAGGCGAAATGGAGAAAAATTGGTTGCACAATTATGTCTGATGAATGGTGAATAGCCCACAAGGTACTGTGTTCTTGTCGTCTATAGATACTTCTGATATTGCTAAAACATTCAAAAAAAAAGCTTTTCAAATGTTAGATGAGGTTGTGGAGAAGGTTGGAGAGGAAAACATTGTGCAAGTGATAACTGATAATGCATCAAATTACAAGGCGGTCGGTCATATGTTGATGGAGAAGAGGAAAACTTATACTGGGCATCATGTGTTACCCACTGTATTGACTTGATTTTAGAATATTTTGAAAAAGAAAATTAAGCTGCATAAGTTAACAAGAGCAAAGGGTAGGAAAATAACAACCTACATCTATTCTAGAACTTTGTTTCATACTTGGCTGCTTGATTTTACAAAGGGAAGAGAATTGATCAGACCTGCAGTCACCAGATTTGCAACATCTTACTTGAAATTGGGATGTCTTTCGGAGAACAAAGGAAGTTTGATGCCAATGTTTATTTCCTCCAGGTGGAAGTCTAGTAGATTTGTTGGTTTGAAGGGGGGAAATCGATTCAGAAAATTGTTTTGAACACGGCGATTTTGGTCTCATGTCAAAATATGTTTGAAAGTAGCTTTTCCACTAATCAAGGGCTTAGAATGGTTGATTCAGATGGTCCTATGATGGGATTCATGTATGAGCAGATGGATAAAGCAAAGGAAAAGATTCAACTAAATTTTGATAACATGAAAAAAAGTTAGTAATTTAATTGTTTTGAATTCAAGCGTTTATATGCAATGATTATTTTCTTTTATTTTTTGTGATAATATGCGACGTTTTTTTGTAGATATGAGCCAAAATAGGTCATCATTGATGAGAGATGGCAAGCAAACTTCATACAGCATTGCATGTCGCAGCTTATTATTTGAATCCTCATTATCACATTAGCCCAAAAGGTACAGTGTTCTTGTCGTCTATAGATACTTCTGATATTGCTAAAACATTCAAAAAAAAACTTTTTAAATGTTAGATGAGGTTGTGGAGAAAGTTGGAGAGGAAAACGTTGTGCAAGTGGTAAATGATAATGCATCAAACTACAAGGCGGTCGTTCATATGTTGATGGAGAAGAGGAAAACTTATATTTGGCATCATGTGCTGCCCACTGTATTGACTTGATTTTAGAAAATTTTGAAAAAGAAAATTGAGTTGCATAAGTTAACAAGAGCAAAGGGTAGGAAAATAACAACCTACATCTATTCTAGAACTTTGCTTCATACATGGCTGCTTGATTTTACAAAGGGAAGAGAATTGATCAGACCTGCAGTCACCAGATTTGCAACATCTTACGTGAAATTGGGATGTCTTTCGGAGAACAAAGGAGGTTTGATGCCAATGTTTACTTCCTCCAGGTGGAAGTCTAGTAGATTTGTTGGTTTGAAGGGGGGAAATCAATTCAGAAAATTGTTTTGAACACGACGATTTTGGTCTCATGTCACAATATGTTTGAAAGCAGCTTCTCCACTAATCAAGCTGCTTAGAATGGTTGATTCAGAGGGTCCTATGATGGGATTCATGCATGAGCAGATGGATAAAGCAAAGGAAAAGATTCAACTAAATTTTGATAACATCAAAAAAAATTAGTAATTTAATTGTTTTGAATTCAAGTGTTTATATGCAATGATTATTTTCTTTTATTTTTGTGATAATATGCGACGTTTTTTTTGTAGATATGAGCCAACATAGGTCATCATTGATGAGAGATGGGCAAGCTAACTTCATACAGCATTGCATGTCGCAGCTTATTATTTGAATCCTCATTATCACTTTAGCCCAACTTTAAGAGCTGAAGCAGGAGTAAAAATTGGCTTTCACAGTTGTCTCCAGCGAATGATTCCAAACGAAGATGAGAGGACAAAGATGGATATTCAGATGGATGATTTCAAACATGCAAGGGGCTTATTTCGCTTAGACTCTGCAAAGGTAAATAGAAGTAAAAGAGCTCCATGTTAAATAATTTTAGTTTATTAATCATTATGCATATTAATATCATTTTAATCAATTGCAATATTGTACTTAATAACTGATTTGTGGGATTCATATGGCGATAATTGCCTGAAATTGAAAAAATTTGCAATTCACGTTCTAAGTTTGACATATAGCTCTTCCGGATGTTAATGCAATTGGAGCGCATTTGAGATGGTGAGCTCAATTGCACTAAAATATCCTCACACATAACTTACATGTAAGATTAATTCTTGTATTAGTATTCTTACTATTTTTTATTGTCATGATATTTAATAGGTGCACTCAAAAAAAAAGAAATCGTTTGCATCAAAAAAATGAATGATCTAGTTTTTGTGATGTACAATATAAGGTTAATGGAATGACAAGAAAGAAGGGATACACAATTGAAGGAAAAGTTCTATAATTTTGAGGATATCCCTTTCGGATGATGAATGGATCATGGAGAGGGAAGATTAAGTTCTTCCATGTAAGGGCAACTGATTGAGGATGCTTCGAAATACACATGAAACTTATAGTGACGAGAGTGCTAAAAAGAACGATGAAGAATCCGCTAAAGAAGTAAATGAAGGTAAGTTTTATAATAAATGAAGAATATTCTCAAAATTCAAGTTTTCACTTTTTAGTATAGCTATCAAGTATCAAAAACTCATTTAATTAAAATCCTTTTTTGTAGGTGGAGTCGAAGATCTCACCCTAAGGCGCAATGATCTTGATGTTACTGAGTATATTAGTAAGGGTGAATGATATGACGATGAGGATGCCAGCGGTGGTGATGAGAAAGATACGATTATTGGTGATGAAGATATGATTGATGTGCCTATTAATGATTTATATTGATGATTTTATGATACACCTACTCACTAGTCTCATCTACCTACTCTTGGATTTGTTATTTTGTTTTAGACATTATTTTTTTATTTTCTATTTGATGTGTCGGATGACTCCAATTTGATGTGTCTATTGATGATTTGTGTGAGTTCATAGTTAAAGTTGATTTTACTTGTTTAACTGGTAAACAGGCATATTATTGTTAACATTTCATCATCTACTATTACTTGATATTGTTTTACTCAAACAGAATTTGTCTTCAGTTGTAATAATTTTTAATGTTTTATTAGATGAACAATGTTGCAGCCGTTGCAGCTGCATTTGGCAATGGATTGACTCCTGGTATCAGTGGTAGTAATAAGAGGTGCACGATGCCACCATACTTGTCTCTAACCTTAATACTAGTTTTTTGCTTTTTATTAAGACTTCCACTCCCTTGATTGTCTTTGATGATCCTAATATTTAATCATCGTGTTGTTTTCTATTGTAGAAAATTTATGAGGACAAGCTTTTTAACTCGTTTGTATGTATGGAAACATTGTAAGAATCAAATTGCTTCATAAGAAACCAGATCATGCTCTTGTTGAGATGGGGGATGGTTTTCAAGCTGAATTATCTGGACACTTTCTGAAGGTTAGTGTAATATTTTTCTTCACATATTATGCAATTACATACAACATTTACTTGAGAAGTTGTTTGTATGACATACAATCCGATCCAACCATTAGCTCCTCAAGGAAATAGTTGGATAATATTTTTCTTAACACATTAGCTGCTCTTAAGTAGTTGTTGTTAAGAATATTTTTCTTAATTATATACAACATTTATTGTTAATATTATGTAATTAGTTGTTGTTTGATATCATACAATTACACGTTTGTATGTCTGTATGATAGAAGTTTAGTCACTTTAGTGTTTTTGGTATTGATTATTTGTGTAATTGTATGATATCAAATTCAATTTCACCATTTAAGTCTTAATTTATAAATGTAGTAGGATCTTACGATCCTACGATCTAATCCGATCTAACCACCAAAACGATCCCACCAAGTATCTCGATCCGGACAATCTTGGGTGTATCGCAACTACATGCTTTTGGATTATGAGTATGAAATTTGGAAACGTGCTCGTAACACCTACTCTCAGGCAGGCAGTTCGACGGAGATTGATGAGCTCACTCGATGTGTTTTGGAGTTAAAGCAGGGCACCATAACCGTCTCTGCCTACTACTCTGAGTTTGAACGCCTGCATCAGGAACTGGATTACTTCAACACCTTTACCGTTGCTTGCATTGTCGATGCACAGGTTCTTCAGAAGGATAAAGATCGCTTCCGGGTTCATGTATTTCTTATGGGGCTCAATACGGAATTTGATGTGGTTGGCCTGCATCTCCTCCACCGCGAGCCTCTTCCCTCTCGTCGGGAAACCTTCAGTATGCTCCTCAGTGATGAGAATCGTCGTCACTCACTTATTTCCTCTACTGACCACTCTACTCTTGTTGGGATTACTCGAGGACCTCCACCTTTATGTAGCCACTGTGGGAAGAAAGGGCATACTAAGACGTCTGCTTACGTCTCCATCCTCATCTTGCTCCCTCTGGCCGGGATTCTGGTGCTCGTGGGAGAGGTGGTCACCGTGGTGGTGGTCGTCAGGGTGGTGCCTGTACTCAGTATTCTGCGCATTCCACTGAAATTTATGAGGACCATTCTGGGGGTCTTTCTGCTATGTAGTTAGAGGTCTTTAGCCGTATGTTGTGTTCCAAGTATGACCCCTCATTCTCTGATTCCACTGCTGTGTTTGCTACTTCAGGTATCTCCAATGCTCATGTTGTGTCTTCTTCCCCAACCGAGTGGATCATTCGACTCGGGTGCGACGGATCACATTACTAGCTCTGCCACAGGTTTTACCGCATATACTCCTCTCTCTGGCCGGGATAAGGTCACTGCTGCTAATGGTTCCCTTTCTTTTATGCGAGCAAAGGAACCGTTGAATGTTCTCCTAATCTCTCTCTTTTTGGTTTTACATGTCCCTTCTTTCCTAGAAATCTTCTCTCCATAAGTCGCCTAATTTCTTCTTTAAATTGCTCCGTAACTTTTTTTGCTGATGTTTGTGTTTCAGGATCTGAATATGAAGCGGATGCTTGGCAAAGGTAGGAATGTTGGCGGGCTATACTTGGTGAACCAATTGTCATCTCCCAGTGCTCTTTGCACCAACATTGCCCCGACTTTACAAGAAATATAGCGCTAGCATCTAAGCCTTAGTCATGCTTCTGCTTGTTATCTTACAAAATTGTTTCTTGCTTTCAGTAGTTTAATTAAATCGTTTACTTGTGACACATGTGAACACTCAAAACATGTTCGTCGGAGCATCAGTCATGTTTCTTTTCCTAGTTCATGTCCTTTTGATAGGGTTATCTTTATACATTCTGATGTCTGGGTCCCTCCCCTGTGTTATCTTTATCTGGATATAAATGGTTTGTTACATTTATTGATTGTCATTCTCGTACTACTTAGTTTTTATTAAAAAGGAAAAGTGGCGTGTTTTCTTGCTTTCAGTCATTTCATCACATGGTTGTGAATCAGTTTAACGACACCATTCGTGTGTTCTATAGTGATAATGGTGAGTAATATGATGATCGGGAAGCATTTGGTGCTTACCTTGCCGAACATAGCATTATCCACCAAACTACATGTGTTCACACTTTCACTCAAAATGGTGTAGCCGAACGGAAGAATAGGCACTTACCGGAGGATGCTCGGTACTTTTTAATTGCAATGAACCTTCATAAGTCCTATTGGCGAGATGCGGTTCTTACTGTCGCTCATCTCATTAATCGGCTTTCATCTCGCTCCATTTCTTGCGATACGTCTTTATCCCGTTTAGCCAAGAACCACATAGTCCACACCTCTGACATCGCTCTTCGCATCTTTGGCTCAGTCTACTTTGTTCATGTTCATACCCCGCATCGTGATAAACTGAATGTTCGCTCTCTCGGAAGTGTTTTCGTTGACTAATCTCCCACCACTAAAGGGCATAGGTGTTATCATCCCCCTAAACGTCGTTATTACTGCACTGTTGATGTTACCTTTCGTGACAGAGAGTCGTATTTTGGTCTGCAGCAGGGGGAGACAGGTAGTAACAGTGACGAGACCATCGACTCTACACTCCCGGTTGTTGTCTCTCCTCATATTCCCTTTACTCTTGTTCCTAGTAATGCTTCTGTTCCTACCACCTTTATTCATCATATATTATATACATACTCTCGCAGACCTCGAACTGCTGAGCAAGTACAGACTGTGGATGTTCCACTGGTGTCGGTGCCTGTCTCCGCTCCAGATTCATATGATGACCATCATGTTCCTCTTGCTTGTCTTAAAGGTAAAACTGGTGGCACCAAACACCCAATTGCCAACTAATTTCTTACACTCATTCTCTCAGGCTCACAAAACTTTTATCTCATCTTTTTCCTCTATTGTGGTTCCTAAGACCTGTCAGGAGGCTGTTCAGATACCTGAGTGGAAAGAGGCTATGGAAGAAGAGATGTGTGCCTTGGAAAAAAATGAAACATGCCGGCTTGCTCGTCTTTCCCTTGAGAAGCGAACGGTTGGATCACGTTGGATCTTCTATGTGAAGCAGAATCAAGATGGGATGGTGAAGCAGTATAAAGAATGCTTGGTCTCTCAAGGGTAGACCCGAGAAAATGACTACCAAGAAACCTTTGCCCCTGTTGCAAAGAAGAATTCTATTCGGGTGATCCTCTCATGTATTGTTTGTCATGGGTGGAAGTTACAATAGCTTGATGTCAAAAATGCATTCTTGCACGGTAATCTGGAAGAAGTCTACATGACGATCCCTCCTGGCTTTACCAAAAAAGGGTCCAATAGAAAGGTCTGTCATCACCAGAAATCCCTATATGGCCTGAAGCAGTTCTCTAGAACGTGGTTTGGACGGTTTAACAAGACTATGCTTCGACTAGGTTATACTCAAGGACAGGTTGATCATACTCTCTTCATCAAGAGCAGAGGAGCTCAAGTATCGATTCTCATTGTGTACGTGGATGACATCATCATTACAGGAGATGCCCTAGAGGAGATCGTACACTTGAAAGAACAATTGGGAAAAGATTTTGAAGTCAATGATCTGGGGAAGTTGAAACACTTCTTGGGAATTGAAGTAGTGAGGTTTCGTCAGGGGATCTTCATCTCACAAAGAAAGTATACCCTTGATCTTCTGAATGAAACTGGAATGCTTGGGTGTGCTCCCGTGGATATACCTATTGAGGCTAATCACAAGATTGATGATGATACTAGTGGAGAGAAAGTGGATGTTTCTAGGTACCAACGATTGGTTGGGAGACTCATATTTATCTCATACTCGCCTTGATATTACGTACGTTGTGGGTGTTCTAAGTAGATTCATGCACTCTCCCACAATTCGCCATCAACAGGCAGCGTATCGGGTATTGAGATACCTCAAGATGTATCCTGGACGTGGGATTCTGTTCTCTGCAAGCCAACCTTTGGAAATTGAAGTGTTTACAGGTGTCGATTGGGCCGGTAGTCAAGATGATGGAAAGTCTACTACCGAGTATTGCTCATTTATGGGCGGCAACCTTGTATCATGGAAGAGCAAGAAACAGAATGTTGTTGCTCGCTAAAGTGCCGAAGCTGAATATAGGGCTATGGCACAAGGAGTTTATGAGGGATTGGGGTTTAAGACAATTCTCCAAAACATGGGTCTCCGGGTGAACAAACCAGTTACTATCTACTTCGACAACAAAGCGGTCATCGGTATTGCTCGCAATTCGGTTCAACATGATAGGACGAAGCATGTTGCAGTTTACAAACATTTCATCAAATATCACATAGACAAGGAAAATATTTGTACTCCATTTGTGAATTCGTATGATCAACTAGCTGATGTCTTCACCAAGAGATTAAGTTATCAAAACTTCATAAACTATACAGTCAAGTTGGGGATGATCGATATATATTCTCAACTTGAAGGGGAGAGTTGAATATAAGCGTGATACGCATTTTGGTTTACATTTTTTATTTTTCCCGCTCCTTTGTTCACGTGATATGTAACGTGTTGTTTGTCCTATATATGTATGCTTGGCCCAATATAGGGCAACTCAAGAATAATATTTTTCCTTTCAACTCGCCCTAGCCAAGTTTATTGTTTGTTTAGGTGTTATCCACCTGGAGTTCAGCATGAATTATACCTCGATTTTTTTGGTTATACCCCGCCTGTATGGGCGAAGAATGATTACGGGCTCGGGCAACCATACGTAAGGCATAAAGATGATTGTGTTTAAATACCCTAGAAGTGGCCAGAATATGTCACTGTCACCGTTTGGCCACGAAGATGGTGCTTATGGGACTAGCTACCCGACGAATTAGTGATCTCAGTCATTAGTATGTACTCGATTACAATCGGGTGCATACGTTTCGACACAGTGCATGATGAATCTATGTTGACATACTATGTGTGTGCGCGCGCGCTTAGATGTGATGATAACGATATTTGTATTTGTTGTTAAGATGCAAGCTAACATAAGCTCACCGTGAGGTGACCAGATCCAAAAAAGTGGCTGATTGTTTTAAAGAGGTTTTGCTCGGATGAATGGGAAGGGAAGATCGTGAAACCCTAAGGTATGCTCTCACTCACGACATGGTATCAGAGCCGATGCGTTCCTTGGCGTCGACATGAAGGCTCGCCGCTATTTCGTCGTTGTCGCGCTCGGTCGTCCGTTGTTTTGTCGTTGCCGCGCTCGCTCGATCGCTCGTCTGTGCTTGCTTACTCGATCGTTGTTTCGTCGTTGATGTTGTTTCGTCGTCGTCGCACTCTCTCTCTGGTTGAAATCATTGTCTCCTCCAAAGATTCTTGTTGTTGCTCCGCCAGTTGACCTTTATTAGTGCGGCTGGAGTCGTTGTCTACTCTCCCCGACATTTGTTGTTGCTGGTGGAGAGCCTCCGGCCTGTTGTTGTCGGCGTTGCTTTTCTGTTCTTGCCTCTTTCCCTCTTCTCCTTGGTGATTGTTCCTATGGAGGACAAATTGAAGGGTGTTAATGCCTCTGAAGGGGGGGTAGATCCACCCAAACACCATACTAGAGAAAGTTCTAACATGGACTTCAATCAAGGTGTTATTCGCATCAAGCTCAATGAGAGAAATGAAAAGGAAAAATGATGTTTCGGAAATATTCCAGTTATTTTATCATCGTGTGCAAACTTTGTTGGAATTAGAATTAAAATTCTTAGGAGTGATAAAGAAGGTGAATACACATGTAGTGATCTTCAAAGGTTTCTGGGAGACCATGGCATTATTTTTTCAAACTTCCTATCCGGAGACTCATCGGCAGAATGGGGGATGTACCACTATTCTCATAGTCTATGTGGATCATATCATTATTACCAGAACTGATGACCACTACATCACTCTGGTAAAAAGGGAATTGGCTTCTGTCTTTGAAATCAAAGATTTGGATATTCTTTGGTACTTTCTCGGAATTGAGATCGCTCGATCTTCCTAAAAGATTATGATCTCTCATCGCAAATATGTCTTGAACCTTCTCAGTGACGTTGGATATTTGGGAATCAAACCTGTGGATAGTTGATTTATCTAACAATTATCAGACCAGATATCTCCCTTGTGGTTGGCTTAGTCAATTCATGCACAACCCTAAAGTTCATCACTATCAAGCAGTTCTTCGAATTCTCAAATACTTAAAAAAAGGACCCTGGAAAAGGCATTATCTATCAAGATTAGGGCCACCTTAAGTTCTGCGGGTACTGTGATGCTGATTGGGCGGGTTCTTCCCTGGATAGAAGATCTACAAGCGGATATTCTATCTTTGTTGGTGGCAACTTTATTTCCTGGAGAAGTAAGAAATAAAATGTAATTGCTCGTTCCTCTACTGAAGCACAGTATCGTGTCATTGCTTTCACTATATGTGAACTCAAAAGGATTAAATCTATCTTGGGGGAAATGAGTTTCCCTGTTCTTGAGGCTATGCACCTTCACTGTGATAATCAAGCTGTAATTCATATCGCCAACAATCCTATCTGTAGAAAGGAGAAAGGAAATGTAAAGTGCAATTATATTCTTCCACATAGAGGCAATATATAAGACTTACATCAAGACACCCAACACCGATAGGCGGTGTGGGACTAAACTCAACAATACTAAAATACTCAAACACTAATAACTCTAACACTCCCCCTCAAGCTGAAGGAGGACCCTACAGCTTGAACACAACATAAAACGGAAGGTACAAAAAGGATGACAACGTCGGACAAAACAACAGCCACCGAGGCCCAACCGCGTGTCACCGGGGATACTTCAACCGGGCAAGATCCACACGACGTTGGTCCACAAAACCGACCATGACTACGTTGGATACACTCGAAGCGGAAACTAGGTCAACCACGAAAGACCACACCAACCCTACCAAACCCCAAGAAAACGACAAGGAGGCACAAACAACATACGAAATCGACCTGGGGGCCATGTGTGACTAAGGCAGGAGTCGGGAAAGAGGCATCCGAGTCGCCATTATCACAAACACTCCCCCTTACGTGGAATACGTGCATGAAGGCATAGACTATGCCTGGAGGCCGTGACGTACACTCCCCCTCACGTAGACCACGTGCACGTGTGGGACCCTCGTCAGGTACATGAACCTAGATCATGTAGAGGAAGCCCGAAATCGTAACGAGACGCAAAGGAACACAACAACCACAAACAACAATAACAACTTAAAAAAATTTAAAACTTAAACGCTAAAATGGAGAGCTGTCGGGCTGGATCTGAGGAAGAAGGAAGTAGACGGCCGAACAGCAGCGGCACGCAGAGCAGCCGGAGAAGAAGAAGAGAGCAGCAGCAGAGCAGCAAGGAGAGGTCGGAAGCCAGGCCGGAGAAGATGAAGTAGCGGTGGAGCAATGCCGGGAGAAGGAGAGCCGACAGGAGAAGCAGTCGCGCAGAGGAGCAGAGCCGAAGCCGTCGGGAGAGAAGCAGAGATGGAGCAGATAGAGAAGAAGTGCAGCGGTAGAGGGCATCCAGGCTGGGGAGGAAGCTGTCGGAGAAGAAGGAGGAACAGTAGCACCGTCGGAGGAGGAGAAGACAGGCCGGAGAAGAAGCAGCCGGCAAGGAGCCACCTGGGCCGGAGAAGAAGCTGCCTGAGAACGGAGCAGCACCAGTAGTTGATGTGAGGAGAGGAAAGATCAGCCAGGAGCCGTCGACGAAGGCAGTGAGAACTTTCGGAGCATGCGGGATCGTCGATGACGCCAGCAGAAGCAGCGCACGAAAGCAGCAGCGGCGGTAGCAGTCGGCGAAGTCGCACACGAGAGAGGAAGCAGTTGTTGTAGCGAGAGATCTGAGCCGCTCCTGTCGACGGGATCAGAGATCGACTCCGTCGACAGGAGCGGGAGCGGCGGGCGTAAGCCCTAGCAGCGCGCAGGAGAAGAGAATAGAATCACGGACGGGTCAGGGGGGAGAAACAACATCGGAAGCCGAAACCGGAAAAAAAATTGCTTTAGGCTTCAGATCATGGCTCTGATACCATGTAGAAAGGAGAAAAGAAATGTAAAGTGCAATTATATTCTTCCACATAGGGGCAATATATAAAACTTACATCAAGACACCCAACATCGATAGGCGGTGTGGGACTAAACTCAACAATACTAAAATACTCAAACACTAATAACTCTAACACTATCTTTCATGATAGGACAAAGCACATTGAAATCGATTGTCACTTTGTGCGAGACAAAATTCAGGATCAGACTGTTACTATGGTGTTTGTTCCATCAGAAGATCAACTTGCTGACATATTCACCAAAGTTTTATCTGGTCAATCTCTTCATTCTTTCTCCCTCAAGCTCGAAATGTTGGACGCTTATGAAGTTAGCTTGAGGGGGTGTTAAGATGCAAGCTAACATAAGCTCACCGGGAGGTGATCATATCAAAAAAAGTGGTAGATTGTTTTAAAGAGGTTTTGCTCGGATGAATGGGAAGGGAAGATCGTGAACCCTAAGGTACGCTCTCTCTTTCTCTCGACATTTGCATGGTGTTACTCAGATGAGTCATGTTGTCTATGCATTGTGACACTCCTCTGACAAGGATATACTTGATTAGCTTGTCTTTGTTGTGATGATATATCATAATTATCTTTATACCTAATAGCGTAGTTTGGATTGCGCAATAATTTAGATTGTGGAAGATATCAATCATATAAACTCGTATGAGTGTCTTTATATAATTGGTTATTTAAATAGACGCGCTTTACTTATAATAGTTAATGTGTAAACGAGTGTGCATGCAATGCAGACACCGCTAGGATAAAAACAATAATGTGCTTACTTACTGTTCATCATTATTGCACTCTTTTATAATATATTACATCACTTCTTTAAATATGCAATTCTTCACATTGTTTCATATCGCTTCAGATTACATATATAAATACATATATTGCACTGTGCTAACACTTACTGCAAGATAGTTTACTGTCGCCCTTGAGCACATCAAGGGCTCAGGTGGAGAATCGAAACCACTTAGAAAATATGTATAGTATTGTTAACCCTCACCATCGGTTGACATGTTCAGGTGTTCCGGGAGGTATGACGTGGACTTGATAGATAAATAGCATTGTTACTACCCTTAGCAACATCATCAGTCCTACAGTTAGCATAGTAGGTTTATAAATTTACAGTATTTTGCATATTAATATTTATCTGATCTGGCATGTTTACTTGTGAGCCCCCGGACTTTCTATGGACAGTTGTACTTTGACTGTGGGGTCATTGTGCCGTTGTTATGATTGTTTTTATCTTCTCCCATTGCTTGTATGTTTCCGCAATCTAATATGTGGTTGTTATTCCTCCGCTAGTACATCTTTCGTTATTGCTTATAGCATACTTAACATGTGGTGTGATAGTTATTCCCTTAGCATCATCGTCGGTTTGTAGCGGTATGAGAGAATGATAGGAGAGAGTTGAGATGTTCATAAATTTACTCTCCAGTTAGTCCCTTCTTTGTTGTGGAATGGCTAGTCCCTTCTTTGTTGTGGAATGGCGGTGGTGTGCAATAAGATCCCCTGTCCTATCTAATTTTCGCGGACGTTGAAGTTTCATTGTTGGGCTCGAAGACAGAGCAACATGTTGAGGGGAGATAGTTAGGGGGTGGCCAACTGTCTTGCTTGGGAAGTGGGCAAATGCTGCAACATAGGGGGAAGTTGTTGGATGAAGACAATAAGGGTCAACAGTGGTGCGATTTGACATACGATGTCTGGTGGAAGTTTTTGTTCTCCGTTCCTATCAACCACCCAATACACATCGGGCCCCAGATCGAACCAGCAAAAACAAGCAAAATTCAGCAGGCTACTCTACCTGCTGTCTTCAAGTTCTATTGTATCGATTGGCAACTGTTGTTTCTTATCTTCCAGTCATTGTGCATTGCCCGCTGCCTTGTTAGCCATGAACTGGTTCAACAGTGTTATCGCATAGTTTGATGAAATTTCCCCCAATTCATGAAGGCCCTAGTGGTAGTGGAGCAGAGTATTATGTTGATGCTCGGTGAAGAAGAATACCTTGTTCTTCCAAGGGAAGAAGGTAGTAATGGTGGGGGAGTGGGGCGCCTATGATGTGGGCGGAGAAGGTATCATGTGGTTCTTATGAGAAAAAAATCTAGTACCCGGTGGCATGTCCTGGATAAAATATTGTAGAGTCTTGACTTGGCTTGGAATCACTAAGGCCCCAATGTAGCTGATCATGTGTACCCCAAGGAGACAGCGCAACTGCATAATCCATTGAAACTCCTAATTTCCGAACAACTCAATAAATTAATCGGTCCGATAACCAAACCAATCAATTAATAAATCCGCATTAATAAATCCGCAAGGTAACCAAACTAATCAATTAATTACCAATTAATCAACGAAATCTTCCATGGACTCAAGGTTCGCAGAGGGAGACTTGATATAATAAACAAATCATGTTGGCTTTTGTACCTCGATTTGACACACGTGCTGTTCTAGGGTGAAACAAAAAGCAGTCTTGCGTGATTGCAGACATGCGGTCTTGTGGGTGATTGCAGACATGTGAAAATTGTGTGTTGTGCTCGGTATTTGGAGGGAATGTTCGTGTGACATACAGATCAAGGAAGAAGACATTGGCAACAGATGGATTGGAATGGGCACTCGCGGAAGTTGAAATGGCTGCTCCCAGGGTACATGGAGTTGAAGCAAACTCAAGGGAAGGCGGCAACAATATGTGCTTCACACGATTATTTTTGGAACATCGATGCTTGGACAAAACTTCATGCAACTATCAAGATGAAGAGGATGATGAAGATGGGTGCTCCTCCGTGATCAATGACGCATGCTCTGCTGGAATTTTTTCGCCGGGATCAATTTGAATGTTGAAGTTCTGAGTTTGATGACTCTGAAGGCTATAATACCAAATGTTATGAAGATCCTTACAGGAGATTTGTGGTATGGGTTGAGGAGCCGGTGGTGTTGATGGTCTCAAACCAAGAAGGTAGCACGCCATGACTCCATTGATACGGCAGGAGGCGCAAGCGAAGCCGGCTATGATAAAAGAGCCTAGTTATGGCTACGGGAGACAGGGTGCTCGAGGGGGAGCTCCTAAACTCAAAGCCCTAAATAGAGAGGAACATAACTAAGAGGGAACTAGAGAGAAAAATAAAAATGAAACTCTTCTTGCTTGATGTTTTCATTCATAAACTAAGGGGTCTATATATAACTTAACAAACGGCATGTTTGCAAAAAGAGACCCTAACATATGAGCTAATTAAAATGTAGAATATTCTTTAAATAAAGGATTCAGAAAACTCACAACATAGACTCAACATAACACAAGCTTGACAAATAATTAAAAGAAAAACATAGACTCAACAAAGCATGACTTGACACAACTAAAATAAAATAACGGACCTATAATAAAGACTATAACATAATCTTTCCATTTTTCCCCACTATATAGTTGAAAATTAGAGAGAGGAGTAAAGGGTATTGCATTAAAAGGCACCAATAATGTAGCAAGTGGATCAGAAGAAAGAAACACTGAATAAAATGTGAGGAATGACAGACTAAAAATACTGATCACTGGGTGGATAATATGGAATTTACTTCTGAAGCTTACCTGAAAATCTCCTGGACGTACTTCCTTCCTCTTGAAAGAGTATCTGGGCTTCAACTGGAAATAGTTAAGTGCTATTAGAAAATCCTATCACTCCCGACTTATGTTAGGTTTAAGAAGTAAAAAACTAAACCAAATTTTTACTTACAATGATGCCTTTGCTTTCCAAGCTCTTCGTCATACATTCAGTTAAAAATTCACCTCCAATTGGGGATGTTGCGACACCCTAAAGACACATGTATTAGCTTTTGTATGAGAAAAAAAAGTTTAAGCACGCAGGAAGTATACATTGTTTATTTAACTTCAATTAAAGGAAAACCATTTGCCACGCTAATAGAGTTATGCATGAATTAAAGGACATGAAAAAGGATTTAGATTTTATTCTTCATAAAAAGTTATTTTAAAATATCAGGTCAAGTCATTAATTTTGACATTTACAAATATCATGAAAATAGCTTAATTATTTAATTTTCTATGAATAGCTAGGACAGGAACAAGTTTCACAAATATACTAAAACATGCCGGTTAAATATCAGCAATCAGTCTCACAGATCATCACCTCATTTCTCCATCATGGAGCACATCGATTGGCATACTTTCGTATATTCAGATTTAGAAATTGATGATATTTCAATTTATGTGCTGGTTTTTTATAGCTGTACATAAATAAAGATGATTATCCAGGGATCTGGAATGAAACAAGAAAGTTCTTACAAACTTCTCCATTATATTAAAATCTGAAGAATTTATCCTCTAAAAATCTTTGGTGCATGTACGGAGCTTAAAAAACCAAGCCTTCACCTACCTTGCTCCCTATATTATTACTGAATTTGATCGGCCTGAGTCTACTCTGCTCTGCTTATCTAGGACAAGAACTTCATTGTCGGCAGACACAGCGCAATCAACAAATGTTCCAGACCTCAGGTCCCATTTTAAATGCCTTATCTATCCTACTTTGATTGCTCATGTCCCTTCAAGCAGCAACATGGCCCCTCCATGAGGATGACGAACCATCACCATTTGTCGATTTTAACCCCATGAATCTAACAGCCGTCTCTAGGATTTTTTGGCTTCACAGTAAATAAGAAGCTCCGTGTGTTCACCAGCGCAAAGATGGTAGAAGTTTTCTTTCTTTTTCTTAATGGGGCTTGGGCCAACATCCTGCGACAACCTATCTCGTGTCAGCTTCCATCACACCTGCTGCGACCATGGGCGACCCCACCATCAAGCCCAAAGCTCTGCAAGAATCTATGTTGCCGATTGTGATTGACTCTTTATGTGCCTCCTGCTTGGTACATCATGACAACCACTTGTTGGGGTTGTGGAACACTTCCGGTCCTCTTGTTTCTCACACCGGGTTCGCCCACGTGAGCTTAGAGGAATCGAAGTGTGATCCCCCCTCGACATCTCTGGGACCCACGACAGCGGGGGTCCGGGGGCGGCAGCCCCCGGCTATGGTTCGACGATCGATGATCGTCGACCGGCCTTTTGGGTCGACGATCGGCGATCGTCGACCGGTCTTGCTTGGTCGACGATCGGGGTCGCGATCGTCGACCGGCCTTTTGGGTCGACGATCGGCGATCGTCGACCGGTCTTGCTTGGTCGACGATCGGGTCGCGATCGTCGACCGGCCTTTTGGGTCGACGATCGGCGATCGTCGACCGGTCTTGCTTGGTCGACGATCGTGGTTGCCGGCAGACGTTTATATACGTTGTTTTTTCCCGATTTAGGGATACTGATTCATTGCAGTCTGCGGCGGCGTATTCTTTTGGAGGCGATACGAGGTATCTCGTTGAGATCGATCCAGAAGGTATTCTTCTATGGTTTTCTTGTCCAGAAGAGAGGAGAAGAGGTAGGATCGGATTTGATCCTTGCAACCTTTGTAATCTGTTTCTTTTTTGGTGAATACAAGAAGGAAGAAGAAGGGGAGAGAGGACGTAGCCCGGTTTTGGGTGAACCTCTGTAACATCTTGTGTTTGTGACTGCTCTGTTTTTGTTCTGTGTTTGTTATTCGATATTCGGATTTCTGCTTCTCGGCACCCCGGATTTCCTACACCACTATGGATCAGCAAGTTTTAGGATTGTTTTTTCCTGATTGGTCTGCTCCCTTTGTCCCTTGTGGCAAGGATTATTTGTCTGAAAGTGCGGAATGAAATATGTGAATATTTCTGTAGAGGATGGGTGAATAGAGAATGTAACATCCGAAATCTGACGTGAAAAATTATTTAAAATTTGTAGGGGCAAGTCGCGATGGTTTTTGATCGAGGCACCGCAACGTCAAGGTACAATGCTTCTATTGCTAAAGCTCGCGTTCATTAGCTGGTGATTTAAGTTAGTCATTATAGTGAGACACACATTTTAATTGTAGTAACGTAGCGCGACGAGAAATCGCTTAGTGCAAGGGCGTTAGTTTGGTGTGTAGTGGGTTGTGTATAGCAAAAATTCATAGCCTTGAGGTGCCAATAGAAATTCCCCCCCCCCCCTCTCTTCTCATGCGGTTATCAAAACCGTATGCCGTGAGAAGTTTTTTTGTTTGTCCCGCACATCAAATATCACGGGAGAAGTGAAACCGCAAGCCGACACCGACCGCTCCCGTCTCCCGCTGCGATCGAAGCCGACGCATCCCGCTACCCTAGCCGGCGGCTATTTCTCCTCCGGAACTCATCTCCGACTTCTCCACCCTCCTCTGCAGGCATCGGTGGACATTCATTTTCCTTCCTTGGCCGTGGAAGTGTCGGATTCAACCCTAGCCGGTGGTAGTGGAAACGATTTCGTTCCCGATGAGTTTATTTCTCCTTTATCTCTATTCATTTGTGGAAATTCCTTGATTTAGAAGTTAGTCTGACCTAGGTTTTTTTCCTAATGCCCTAATTAGGTTTTGGAGTTTGTGAATCTCCGCAGAATTTGGTTTGGGCGCTTTGGGAGCCTCAATCACTCCACGTAAAGGTAAAATCTGAAGTTTAGCGCTTGAAATTTTGTAACCCTAGTTGTATAGAAATTTTCCACGGAAAATCGTGAAGGAGAAAAATTATAAATTTAGGGCTACTGTAAATTTCAGGATTTTGGTGGGGTCGGGCCAGCATTCTGAAGTCCCCAGCAGTAGGTTTGCCTTCGGAAGAGAAGATGTCGCTGCGCCGAGTGTACGAACGTCGCAGCACCACTGTAAGGAAACCGAATTTCTGTTAGTTAGACATAGCAAATAATATACTTTATATACACATGTGTAGGGTTTGTACAAATACCATGACCATGCATAGAAAGGTGTGGTGATAGGAAAACGGTCGCGGAAAATGTGTAGGATGAGACCCTTCTCCAAGACCCAAGTAGTCAGATCAGGATTGGTAATGTTAGATACGAAACTTATACCTGTGTACGTAAGTTTGGAATTTGTCCAACGAAGGGCGTGAATGTCCCTTCTAGTTGACCATAAGAAAGTTAAGGGTCGCTCAGTAGTACAGCAAAAGAGATGTCCCAAGCAGAGTAGCATTTGACCAAAAGGTCAGTAGCACACTTCAGTCTTTTCGTGCTTGCTAGAGGCGCACTACCTTTCTCGTAGGGCATATGGTATCCTATGAGTAGCAGAGTCTTGGGAGTTGACTCCCTTGAGACAGTTAGTAGATTCGAGACCGTGTCCGAGTGACACTAGAACAATTGAGTTCATCAGATGGTCTCGGGTCGTCAGTTTCAGATTTTGCGCGTTAGGAGCTACTCTGCATAGAGCCTTCCTAGTAAGGGAGCAAGTTAGAGGTCACCTAGAACTCAAATATAGACCTGACGTGAGACAGTATACTAGTAGTGAACGTCGGGACTTGGACTAGTGAACTGAAAGTCACGAACGTAGAACATGTAGATGTTTTGACCAGGTAGTGTTCTGAAGACATGCATAACATACAGCATAAATGTTTTAATGCACAAAACCATTTTTAAAGTCATGCATTCATCATTTGAGAAAAGTTTTAAGTGTCAATAGGAGGAATTATTTTTCTTTACTCTGACCCCTCGTGGGCAATGTTTTTTACAGGTGACCCAGGTGGGAAACTACGTCTAGGATGAGCGTTATGGTGACGTCAGTTTGTAGTACTTTTCTCATTCAGTTTACTCTATTTCAGCATGTACTTATAGATGTGGACAATGTACCTGGTTAATATGTATTATATAACGTGTATCAGACTATTATTGTTATACAGATTTTCAGTTATTTCAATTCCATTTTTGTTTAGTGGCTCTGTGAATCCAGATATCAGGTATGTGGTTAACCTTAGTTTATTTTTTTTTACTTCCGCTGTAAGTCTTAAATCTGTTTAGTATAGACTTTTATTACCTGCTGCTACTAGTTTTAATACTGTTTCCTAGTTTTCTTTTTATCACTGACCCGGCCGGACGGCACCCGTGGAGATGACCCTGGAGCGCTATTTGAGGAACTTTAGAGAGCTTCAACCTTCGAACTACAGTGGGGATGAGACCCCGATGGACACAGATGATTGGGTGGCAAACACCAGAGACCTGCTGGATGTTTTGGAGTGCCCAGAGAACAAGAAGGTTCCTCTGGCAGTTTTTCTCCTCTGAGGTGAGGCAAAGGTCTGGTGGGACAAGTACCGGGCAGATGATCCCGCAGGTAAATGGTTAGGAAAATTCCTTTTATTTTTGGAAGTGATATGTTCTCTTTTTAAATAATATGACCGTGCTTTTGTCCAGGTCGTACGCCAGACATGTTTACGTGGGGCGAATTTTCTAGAGCCCTTGCGAGTTGGTTCGTGCCTCCTTCCGCACGACGAGGTTTACAGGAGAGATACCTTAGGCTTTTCCAGGGGGACAGGACTGTTGCTGAGTACGAGCGAGAGCTTACCCATCTGGCTCGATATGCGGGCGTGATGCAGGGAGACCAGACTGAGAAGTGCAGCCGTTTTGTGGACGGTTTACGTGACTCGTTGAGACAGCCGCTGATGACTATGGTCAATGCTGATTACAGGAGCTTAGTGGATACGGCTCGCAGGCTTGAGGCTGACCAGCAGAAGGTTCAAAAGCGAAGTAATTTCCGTGCGAAGCGATCTCAGGATTCGCATCAGGCGCAGCAGAGCAGGAATGACCAGGGGAAGAACTGGAACAAGAAGCAGAAGCCTGATGCGAGGAAAAATGGTCAATCTGGTGACAGGAGCAGGGACTACCCCCTTTGTCCCAAGTGTCAGCGTCGTCATCCAGGAGAGTGTTTGGCCAGCGCGGGCGTGTGTTACACGTGTCGTCAACCTCGACACATTGCTCGTTTCTATCAGAAAGGTGGTTCGAATCAGGTAATCAACCTTGTTGTATTTTTGTACATTTATGAAATTTTTTAGATGACAAATGTATTTTGTTCCTGCAGTCGAAGTATGAGATTGGTGGCCCTAGCAGAGCAGACAAGGGCAAGGCTTTGATGATTACTGATGGAAGACCACAGTAGGGTCGAGATTTGGTGCAGCCCAGAGCTTATGGGCTTGGTCAGCAGGAGGCTAAGGAGCAGGAGGATGTAGTGACAGGTAAGTGTTTAAATTTGCTTAACAGGTTTACATAATCCTTCATAGTGACACTCTTTTATTTTTGAAAATCATTCATGTAGACATTCTTATGATTCGTGATTTACCCGCCAAGATTCTATTTGATACGGGTGGCTCGCACTCGTTTATCGCGGAATCTCTAGTGCGTAAGTTGGATTTAGAAATCGTCCTAGAGGCAGTACCGTTGGAAGTCATGATGCCGAATGGATCCCTTCTGCAGACCAGAGATAGGTGCAGGGTACCGGTGCAGTTTGGTGACACCGAAATTATCGTGGAAGCTTTGCAGCTACCTATTGTAGGATTCGATCTGATTTTTGGAAAGGACTGGCTTTCGGCAGTCAACGCCAGGATTGACTGTAGGGCGAAGCAGATACAGTTTGATGGCCCCAATCAGACTTCATTTTCTTTTCAGGGGTTGAAGGGAGTCGTGAAGATGATCATATCTGCAGTCCAAACGAGAAGGTGCATTAGTAAGGGTTGTGAAACCTTCGTAGTACTGATGAATGCAGAGACTAAGACTGACTTGTCAGAGGTACCAGTGGTGCAGGAGTTCCCCGATGTTTTCCCGGAAGAGCTCCCCGGTGCCCCTCCAGATAGAGAGATTGAGTTCCTGATAGACTTGCAGCCTGGGGATACACCGGTAGCCAAATCTCCCTATCGGATGGCTCCAAGGGAACTAGCAGAGTTGAAGAGTCAGTTGCAGGAGTTGCTTGATTTGGGTTTTATACGCCCAAGTACTTCACCATGGAGTGCTCCAGTGTTTTTTGTAAAGAAGATGGATGGTAGTCTGAGAATGTGCATAGACTACCGTGAGTTAAACAAGCTGACAGTAAAGAACAAATACCTGATTCCCAGGATTGATGATTTGTTCGACCAGTTGGTGGGATCGTGCACTTTCTCCAAGTTAGATCTGAGGTCAGGCTACCACCAGTTAAAGATTCGTGACTTGGATATTCAAAAGACGGCTTTCAGCACCAGATATGGACACTTTGAGTTCGTGGTCATGCCGTTCGGGCTGACCAATGCCCCTTCGGTATTTATGGACCTGATGAACAGGGTATTTCGGGAGTACTTGGATCATTTTGTCATCGTTTTCATAGATAACATCTTGGTGTTCTCTAAGAGTGCAAAAGATCATGCAGCACACCTCAGGATTGTTTTGAGCACACTCAGGAAAAACCAGTTGTTTGCCAAGTTTTCAAAGTGTGAGTTTTGGCTTTCAGAGATTGCATTCTTAGGCCACATCATCAGTCAGAAAGGGGTTAGTGTTGATCCGAAGAAGATAGAGGCCATTAAGAATTGGTCAAGGCCGACGACAGTTCCAGAGGTTCGCAGTTTTTTGGGTCTTGCTGGCTACTACAGGAGATTCATCAGAGATTCTTCAAAGATAGTCTTACCACTGACTTCCCTTACTAGGAAAGGTAAGGGCTTGGATTGGACGGTGGAGTGTGAGTTGGCGTTTGAGGACTTGAAGGGCAGGTTGATGACCGCACCGATTTTGAGTTTACCTTCAGGGCCTGACGGGTTTCAGATCTATAGCGATGCATCAGGTCAGGGTTTAGGCTGTGTTCTCATGCAGCATGGAAAGGTCATACCTATGCGTCGAGACAGTTAAAAGTTCATAAGAGGAACTATCCCGTGCATGACTTGGAGCTTGCAGCAGTCATACATGCTCTGAAGATTTGGAGGCACTATCTCTATGGACTGCGTTGTGATATCTTCACTGATCATAAAAGCCTCAAGTATATCTTTGATCAGCGAGAGCTCAATTTGAGGCAGCGCAGATGGTTAGATTTTCTATCAGACTACGACGTAGACATTCAGTACCATCCAGGAAACGCGAACGTTGTAGCTGATGCCCTTAGCCGTAGAGGTTCGTGTTTCTTCCTTCTCACTCAGCAGGAGTTAGTGCGAGAGCTAGAGAGACTCGATATTACTGTTGTGTCACACAGTAGTTTTGGTTCTGCAGGGTTGAGTTGGATGGACATTACCTGTGATATCAAGGATAGAATCAGGATAGCTCTACTGTTGGATCCAAAGATGGCAGAGGTTTGGAGCTCAGTGCAGACTGGTCAGAAGGAGAGATTTACTATTCAGGATGATTTATTGTTGTTTGATGGCAGGGTGTGTATCCCTGATGTTAGTCACCTTCGCGAGGATATTCTATTTGAGGCAAACAATTCCGGATATTCTATACATCCGGGTAGCACGAAAATGTATGTTGTCACGACCCGTCTCGACAGGAGTCAGAGTGCGCTTTGAGACGAGCCATGATGCCACAGGCATGGGCGAAAAGAAAGTCATGTCTGCTAAGGTGGATGCAGAGTAGCTGATAATAGTTATTATTGAGTAAAATAACTTGATTTTTATGCGGAAGCTCTTAAATTCATCAGTGAAAAGAGTTTTGATGCACATGTACTTGGTAAAATTCATGTTTTACAGGCTACTACAATAGTTCTCATGCAGTTATGATTCAATAGAGGGTGCACATGCATTAATTCCAGATTCTAGTACATAAATATTTAAGTAGTCTAGCAGTTGTCCATGATGCCAGAGAAAATGGCTGATTGCAATTATTACATAAAAGAATTAATTGACAGTAAAAGAAATGTAATCATAGAACCTGGAGCTTGATGCTGATCGGGGTCGAGGACCTGGCGGCGCTGCACGAATTCTAAGGCAATTCCAAAACATAAAGGAAAAGCCTCAGAACATTGAAATAAATATGAGCACAGTAAGAGTAAAGTGCAGTAAGAGAAGCAGAAATATATGAGTGTATCAGTTTCTCATAAAGCTGTGTTATTCGAGGCAAGCAAATAAAAATGCTAAACAGAACAGGTTAGTTTATTATACTACTTTGGAGTTTAACATTTAGACGGACCAAGAGATGTCATTAGCGGTAATCAGTGGAAAGTGGAAGTGTTTTATTTGATGCACGTGATTCTGATGCAAGTCTGAACGCAAGGCTTATCAAAATAATTGAGCTTGCTATGGCCATTTGTTGGTTTCCGTTGTCAGTCAAGCGGAAACTCGAGTCAAAGCGTCACATCAATTAAACACTACCCTTCACTGATTGTGTATGACATTAATGACTTCATGATTTAGGAGATTCGTAACATGTCGAGACCGGATGCAAATTTAGCGATACAACTGTACAATACTAGAGTTCATGAATGCGGCAAGAGAGGACTTGAGTTATGCAGCCACATTCGCTCAATTCTTAGAACAGACCTAAGAAACCAGACAGACGTCAGAAACCGAATTTGATGACAGCAGATTCGATGACACAAGATTCTTCGTCACAAGATTCGACGACATGACAAAACCGGATAAGGAGCAATATATTTAGCGGGTTCAAGTATGTACGAGTGATATGATCGCCATACGCTACTTTTCTGGACACTAAATATTCCTTTAGATTAATAAATTCTCAGACATAAATATCCTCCAAATAGACTGTATATATGTATATACGTGCATGACACAAATCACCAATCATTTAATCGTAGCAAGAAATCTTAACTGTATCCTTCAAAATAATTATTGTGGATGTTCACATAAACTATATGTCTCCTAACCATCGATCAAATGGGATCCAATTCATGTAAGTGTGAATCCAAATGATACAATTCTTACAATTCCTAATAATTCTCATTAGGGTATTCGTTAATCATTCCAACATATTTCGGTTTATACATCAAACAAGAAAATTCGTATAATTATGAGATCAGACCAAATAATTGAAATTCAATGATTGCAAGGGAGAGAGAGATCTCTACTTGCCTGAAAGAGGCTAAAACTGGCGGCGGCTAAGTGCGCAAGCGAAAACAGAAATCCTGGCTGGACCTGTTCAGGAACAATCACAGACAATATTTGATAAATAGCCCTGACAGGAATCCAAAATGCTAGCACAAATAATTAAACGATACATAACTAAATCGAGAGAGGGCTAAGAAATTTACCTCCCTTATGAGCGAGGGGACGAGAGATACCACGCGGAAACGGAGACTTGGCGATGCTTAGGTTAGGAGAAACTCTAAAGTGGAGAGATCTGCACATGATTCCTACCAACTGAATCGAGGAGCGGCGTTGGAAATCACGAACATAACACAGTTAGCCGATCACAAGGAGGTACATACATTGAATCACAAAAATACGCAACTTTCCAAGAAAATTTCATAGAAATCTGAATAGAAGGGAAAAAAAAGAGGTATCTTACTCACGGGAAGCAAAACCATGCCCAAAATCCAAGTGGAGTGTTTGAGCGAAGCCCTAGGCGTAATCGGAGCCTAAGGAAGAGGGAGAAGCAGTTGCCGGGGGAAGAGAAAGCGGTTGCTGCTGATGTCGGCCTCCAGAAACGAAGAAAAAGGGGTTGCCGGCCTGGAGAGGGGCAGGAGACGGCTGTTGGAGGAGGAGACGGGAGCTGCCGCTGATGTTGGCCTCCAGAAACGGAGAAGAATGCGGAGGGGCTGCTGTCTTCTTAGAGAAGAGCAGAACCCGCCGACCAACACAAGAGAAGGAAGCGCCGACCCTAGAGGAGAGGACTGGAGTAGTCATCGCCGACCATGAGAGGAAGAGACGCAGGGAGAGGGAGCGGAAGACGAGCTCGGCATTGCGGCTTTGCGGGAGCAGCGACTTGCGCTTGAGTCGGGATCGGGGAAGCACTAGACTAAGCGGGAGCAGCGGGTTGCGGCTTCAGCAGGAGACGGGATCTGCGTGTGCGGGCTTGCGGGATTAAAAGAACCGGGGTGGGGGGGGCTCGGGTAGGTAGGAATTAGGTTAGGTTTTTTTTTTACATAAATAATAAAATAAGTTTTTATAAAACCGGGTTGTTACATATGTAAATCTCAAGAAGTTAGTCTGGTGGCCAGGTTTGAAGTGCAATGTTGCAGATTACGTAGGGAAGTGTGAGACGTGCAAGTTGGTAAAGGCCGAGTGCCAAAGGCCTGGAGGCAAGTTGCAGCCACTTCCCATTCCTGAGTGGACATTCGAGGATATATCCATGGATTTCATTCATGGTTTGCCGAGATCGCAGAGTGGGAATGATTTCTTGTGGGTTATAGTTGATCGACTTTCTAAGGTTGCCCATTTCATTCCTCTTAGGAAGACGGATCAAGGTCCGAAGCTGGCACAGTTATATTTAGACGAGATAGTTCGACTTCACGGTGTTCCCAAGACTATAGTTTCAGACCGAGACGGCAGATTCACCTCCAGGGAGTGGCGATACGTACAGGAGCGGTTGGGTACCAGGTTACACTTCAACACCGCTTTCCATCCCCAGACCGATGGACAGACTGAACGCACAAATAGGACTTTGGAGGATTTGTTACGGATGTGCATTTTGGACTTTGGAGGAAAGTGGGAGAAGTATATTACCCTTGTAGAGTTCTCCTACAACAACAGTTTTCAGACGATTATTGGGATGGCACCGTTCGAGGCCCTCTATGGCAGACAATGTCGGACACCGTTGTGTTGGGCTGAAAATGAGGAAAGATCTACTATCAGGGAGTCATGGATTGTTAAGACTACTGACAGGATCAAGCTTATTCAGGAGCGTATGAAGACAGCTCAGGATCGCCAGGCCAAGTATCATGATCAGAAGCACAGGTCAGTAGAGTTTAGTGTTGGAGACTACGTTTATCTGAAGGTCAGACCAGTCAGAGGAGTTTCTAGAATAAAGCGGATGAAAAAGCTGAGCCTCAGATTCGTTGGTCCTTTTGAGGTGCTGGAAAGAATTGGTGAGTTTGCTTACAGATTGGCTTTACCTGAGGAAATGAGTGGTGTACATGATATATTCCACGTCTCCTATCTGAGCAGAGCAGTCAGAGATTCCAGTCAGATCATCAGTACCGAGGAAGCACCAATTGAGACAGATCTTAGTATTGCAGTTAGACCAGTCAGAATAGTGGATTCAAGGATACAGAAGCTCAGAAATAGAGAGATTCGCATGGTCAAAGTCTTTTGGATGAACTGTGGCAGGCCAGAGTATACTTGGGAGCGAGAGGATGAGCTTCAGAGCAATGCAGACTATTCTTTTCTCTTCGATTCAGGTATAATTACAATTTTCGAGGACGAAAATTTTTGTTAGGAGGGGAGATTTGTAACATCTGAAATCTGACGTGAAAAATTATTTAAATTTTGTAGGGCAAGTCGCGACGGTTTTTGGTCGAGGCACCGCAACGTCAAGGTACAATGCTTCTATTGCTAAAGCTCGCGTTCATTAGCTGGTGATTTAAGTTAGTCATTATAGTGAGACACATTTTAATTGTAGTAACGTAGCGCGACGAGAAATCGCTTAGTGCAAGGGCGTTAGTTTGGTGTGGAGTGGGTTGCGTATAGCAAAAATTCATAACCTTGGGGTGCCAATAGAAATCCCCCCCCCCCCTCTTCTCATGCGGTTATCAAAACTGTATGCCGTGAGAAGTTTTTTTGTTTGTCCCGCACATCAAATATCACGGGAGAAGTGAAACCGCAAGCCGACACCGACCGCTCCCGTCTCCCGCTGCGATCGAAGCCGACGCATCCCGCTACCCTAGCCGGCGGCTATTTCTCCTCCGGAACTCATCTCCGACTTCTCCTCCCTCCTCTGCAGGCATCGGTGTTCATTCATTTTCCTTCCTTGGCCGTGGAAGTGCCGGATTCAACCCTAGCCGGTGGTAGTGGAAACGATTTCGTTCCCGGTGAGTTTATTTCTCCTTTATCTCTATTCATTTGTGGAAATTCCTTGATTTAGAAGTTAGTCTAGCCTAGGTTTTTTCCCAATGCCCTAATTAGGTTTTGGAGTTCGTGATTCTCCGCAGAATTTGGTTTGGGCGCTTTGGGAGCCTCAATCACTCCACGTAAAGGTAAAATCTGAAGTTTAGCGCTTGAAATTTTGTAACCCTAGTTGTATAGAAATTTTCCACGAAAAATCGTGAAGGGGAAAAATTATGAATTTAGGGCTACTGTAAATTTCAGGATTTTGGTGGGGTCGGGGCAGCATTCTGAAGTCCCCAGCAGTAGGTTTGCCTTCGGAAGAGAAGATGTCGCCGCTCAGAGTGTACGAACGCCGCAGCACCACTGTAAGGAAACTTAATTTCTGTTAGTTAGACATAGCAAATAATATATTTTATATACACATGTGTAGGGTTTTGTACAAATACCATGACCATGCATAGAAAGGTCTGGTGATAGGAAAACGGTCGCGGAAAATGTGTAGCATGAGACTCTTCTCCAAGACCCAAGTAGTCAGATCAGGATTGGTAATGTTAGGTACGAAACCTATATCTGTGTACGTAAGTTTGGAACTTGTCCGACGAAGGGCGTGAATGTCCCTTCTAGTCGACCATAAGAAAGTTAAGGGTCGCTCAGTAGTACAACAAAAGAGATGTCCCAAGCAGAGTAGCATTTGACCAAAAGGTCAGTAGCACACTTCAGTCTTTTCGTGTTTGGTAGAGGCGCACTACCTTTCTCATGGGCATATGGTATCCTATGAGTAGCAGAGTCTTGGGAGTTGACTCCCTTGAGACAGTTAGTAGATTCGAGACCATGTCCGCGTGACACTAAAACAATTGAGTTCGTCAGATGGTCTCGGGTCGTCAGTTTCAGATTTTGCGCGTTAGAAGCTACTCTGCATAGAGCCTTCCTAGTAAAGGTGCAAGTTAGAGGTCACCTAGAACTCAAGTATAGACCTGACGTAAGACAGTATACTAGTAGTGAACGTCGGGACTTGAACTAGTGAACTGAAAGTCACGAACGTAGAACATGTAGATGTTTTGACCAGATAGTATTCTGAAGACATGCATAACATACAACATAAATGTTTTAATGCACAAAACCATTTTTAAAGGCATGCATTCATCATTTGAGAAAAGTTTTTAGTGTCACTAAGAGAAATTATTTTTCTTTACTCTGACCCCTCGTGGGCAATGTTTTTTTACAGGTGACCCAGGTGGAAAACTACGTTTATGATGAGCGTTATGGTGGCGTCAGTTTGTATTACTTTTCTCATTCAGTTTACTCTATTTCAGCATGTACTTATAGATGTGGACAATGTACCTGGTTAATATGTATTATATAACGTGTATCAGACTATTATTGTTATACAGATTTTCAGTTATTTCAATTCCATTTTTGTTTAGTGCCTCTGTGAATCCAGATATCAGGTATGTGGTTAAGATTAGTTTATTTTTTTTACTTTTGTTGTAAGTCTTAAATATGTTTAGTATAAACTTTTATTACCTACTGCTACTAGTTTTAATACCGTTTCCTAGTTTTCTTTATATCGCTGACCCGGCCGGACGGCTAATTTCTGAAATACTGGGAAAGGGTGTTACAGAGAAGATGAGCACTTATGTGGTATTTTGAATTTTCTTCTTTATTTCCCATATAGAATGTGGTTATAACTATAGATGAATGAAACAGTAAATTAGATAGAAAAGGTTAGAGCATATAAGAAATGAAAGCAGAGCAAATTATCATCCAGACTATAAGGGGCTTTTATAGAGGTTCACTAATTAAGTGGGTATGTCCTCTTTTCCACAATTAGTGGGTTTCCATTGTCTCTCGACCGAAACGACGAGCATTCTCCTTCTGAAGACTCCAACCCAAGTAGAACCTTTTTCTTTGGAGGTCCTTTAACCCCAACTCTTTTGAAGGGAGAATCTGATAGCCCTTTACAGAGATGATTGTTGAATTATGAATGTTTTAGCGCTAAGCAAGAATGTCTCTGGAGAAGAGACTCGATGAATCTCTGAAACAAGAGATTCCATTTACAGTAGAGATTGACTGGGAGGTAGGCCCTGAGAGCTTTTTGTTTTCTCAACAAGAGATTCCATTTACAGTAGAGATTGACTGGGAGTGCGGCCTGTGGAGGGGCGCTGTATGTGGGGAGTGCGTTGTATGTGACATTATCTTTATTTCATTAAATTAATAAGGGATTTTTCCCAACATTCTCTTTATTGAAGAGAGAAATATAATGCCTGATCAGGTCCACGGATAATGCCGGACAAAAAATAAAATACAACAAAACATAAATAGATTCAACTTCAACTATTTCCCGCAAACTGGACGATATATAAAACATTGCCTAGCTTGATACATATATCAAAAAGGAGGTGGGAAAGAGGCTTGGTTAATATGTCCCCGTGTTCATTGTTAAAAGTAACAAATTGAGTACATATTTGTCATGTTGCCATTGATAACAACTTCTCTCATTAAGTGATAGTTCATTTCTATATGCTTGGGCCTTCATGAAACATTAGGTTCTTGAATATATATATATATATATATATATATATATATATATATATATATATATATTGTTTCTTTGTTATCGCATTACATAGGAAGAGGTGTATTGAACATATCATCCAAGTCCTTCATAAAAGTTCCAACATTTCAATTCATAAGCTAGTTGTGCAATACCACAATATTTTGTATCGACACGGGATCTAGAGACAACTGTTTGCATCTTGCACCTCCATGTGACCAGGTAACCTGTTAAGAAATTGCAGTAAACTGATATGAACTTCATATTGGTTCGATCATCAGCATAACTAGAATCATAATTTTCCTCGATATGTAGATGACTATTTCATTTGAACCACAAGCCCTTTTCAGGAGACCACTTGATATACTCTAGTATCTTCATGGATGCACCAAGATGGCATCTATAGGAATATGCATGAAATGGTTGATCTTACCAATTGAAAATGCAATGTCAAGTCTCACTATAATTATTAGTGAGATAACTAAGTGTTGAAATTGTGATGTATTTTTGTATTTTTATTTTTTCGTTCTTGCCATTGTAATCTCCCTCCGATATTTAGGGGAGAGCCTCCTTGTGAACTGAAAAATAATCATGTTCCCTATTCTCCGGCATGGTATTAGAGCTGGGCATGCCTTAGCCACCTCTCCCCTTCTCTCTCGCGTCGCTCGATCCCGATCTTGCCTCCTCTTCTCGCTCGCGCGACTACTGCCCTCTCTCGCTCGTCTGCTAGCGTGCCCGCTAGTGTCCGCCTCTCCGCATCCGGCCGCCACCGCCTTCCTTGTTTTTTCGCAGTCGAACGCCCCTCCACAGGCCGCACTCTCCACATACAGCGCTCTCCCGCCTCCCTCTCTTCCAAATGTCGAATTTATGCAGGTCTGAGTCTGCAATAGCTCTTCCAGTGTTTGTTCTTCCTTCCTCTTGCGGAGATGTTTTCTTCTTCTCATCTCCATGTGTGATTGCGATCTCTGGTTGGTTCTGTGGTCGGGATAGGTACCGATTTATCTCCTTTTTATGAGCAAGAGGCTTTTTCAACAGCCCGGTGATTTTTATTCTAGGGTTGCTATGTGTGGGACTGTTTACTCTTCGAATGTCTCTTCCGGTGAGAGTGCCCCTCCTGATCCAATACCTTCTGTTGGATCTATCCGTACCTCACATGATCACGGGACTCCTCAAATTACTACCATTAAATTGGATGGAACCAATTATCTACCTTGGGCGCGTTCCATTACTCTTGATCTAAAGAGCTGACGTATGTTTGGATACGTCAGTAGTACCACCAGAGCACTGGCACCAACATCCCCAAATTGGTTTCAATGGAAATCTGAGAACTCCTTAGTAATGTTGTGGATGATCAACTCCATGCAAGAATCGATAGCCCGCAACTATCTGTTTTTGGAAACTACGGTCGACATTTGGCAAAGGGCAAATTAATTATTCTTGTCGAGGGAACGCCGCTCAAATTTTTCATTTACGACAACGGATATTCCTTTTTCGCCAAGGGGACCGTCCCCTCGTGGACTACTACATTGAAGTTTACCCAACTTTACCAAGAAAATGACCACTTCGACTCGCTTACTCGTCTCCCCATAAAATGAAGTATTGGTTTGTGCAAGGGAGGAACGCAACCAGATATTCGAGTTCCTACATGGTCTCCATCGAAACTTTATTCTCATTAGTGTTCAGATTCTTGGACGTTCTTCACTCCCTTCCTTACCTGAGATATACAGTTTGATGCAGGAAGAATATGATCGCAAGCAGGCTCTTCTACCAGACATTGTTGCAGAGGGATCTGCTTTGGCTGCTCGGAACATCCTTGTGGACGATCAACCTATGCCACTAGGTCCAAGTCTATGGACAAGGATCATTTGACGTGTGATTATTGTGGGAAAGCTCTTCAGACTAGGGACAGTTGTTTTAAGCTTGTCACGACTTCCCCTCTCCTTGCGGGGGTCCTGCTCGTCGCAGCGGTCGTATCTTTGGTCGTTCCTTGAGTCGACCATTCTCATCTCGCTCTGCTCACCTCTCTGATGTTGTGGATGATTATGCTCGATACATTGGACATGATGCTCCTGAGGTTTCATCTGCTCTTTATGCTAAGGAGATACAAGAATTTTGTCGCTTCATGCTTGACCACTCATCTGAGTCTGCCAGCTCTTCATATGCACACCAGGGGCTTCCAAGTACTCACTATGCCACTGCATGCACTTCCACTCAGTGGATTCATGACTCTGGCACCACAGACCACATGACTAGTTCTGCTACAGATTTTGTGTCCAACATAACTTTGTTTAGTAGGAACAAAGTGAGCATTGTCGACGGATCCCTTTCTCTCATTGCCGAGAAAGGAACTACACCTTGCTCCTCCCTCACTCTTTCCTCTGGTCTCCATATTCCTATGTTTATCCGCAACCTGCTTTCTATTAGTCACCTGACAAATTCAATGAACTACTCTGTAAATTTTTCCCTCTTCTATCTTTCAGGGTCTGAAGATGGGGACGGTGATTGGCTATGTAGAATGTGTGATGACCTCTACCTATTTGACCCCTCCAACTCTGTCTCTTCTCTGCATGATTCAGACCAACCTGTCCGGATGAGCTTCACACAACATGTCTATTCCGTACTACACATTTCCGGATCTATATGCAAATGTAATTGGGGATAACATGAATCGATCCAACGGAAATCCCTCAATTCTCCACCTGTTGATGGGGGATTCCATGCACATGCCAAAATAAGAACTTCACATATCCAAGAAGGAAGATCGTTACCCTTGAAGTTCTCTTAGGATCCATGACAAGCGTTTCTACGCGGATGGAAATGAGCGCCTCACTTTCCCCTTCGTGGATCTAGCTTCGGATCTGGCTTCCGATGAGGGAATCTCTTTTGCATACCAGACTTCCATTGTGGACTTCTAGCAATATCGTCTAGGTCATCCCTCTCTCTACTATGCAACTTTTAATTCATAATATGTCGACTTTGTCTTTGAATACGTTTAAATGTGATGTGTGTACCCTCAGTAAACATCATCGTGCTTCTCTTAATCACGTATCTCAACCTAATGATTCTCCTTTTGTTGTTGTCCATACTGATGTTTGGGGTCCTTGCCATGTTGCCTCTATTTTTGGTTTTCACTGGTTTGTTACTTTTATTGTTTGTGTTTCTCGTTGTACTTGGGTGCACTTAATGAAAAACAAAAATGATGTTTTTAACTTATTTCAATGTTTTCATAAGATAGTGGCTACCCAGTTTAACAGCACATTGACAAAGCACACATACCCAAATATCTGAGGGAGAAGTTGAGTAGGAGAAACTTGAAGAGCATCGAGAGGGGATTTGTTTCCAAGGACACTTGCAGACATGCAATTAATAAGGTAAGCAACAAAAAGAACTGCATCTCCCCAATAATGTTTAGGATGGTGCATCTTAAGGAGACAATGAGCTACCTCAAGAAGGTGACGATTCTTGCGCTCGACTACCCCATTCTGAGCGAGGGTATAGACATAAGAGGTCTGATTTATAATGCCATGATCATTGAGGTAACAATAAAAGTGAGAATCAATGTACTCGCGGGCGTTGTCACTGCACAATACTTTAATGGCAAGCTTGACCCCCGTGCCTTCAAGTATATCTTTATTGGGTATACTCCTTCCCAGAAAGGGTATAAATGTTTTCACCATGCTTCCAAAAAGACCTTTGTTACTATGGATGTCACGTTTCAAAAGTAAGTTATAATATGAGCACTCACTGCAGAGGAAGTACTATCTAATGGTAGTGAGTTTTCCTTCTCTTCCTCCACTCATTCCTCCCCCATATCCTTCTCTTACCTATTTGCATATGCCTGCCACTCTTACCTATTTGCATATGCCTCCTACTCTTACCTCTTTGCTTATTCCCGTTGTTCCTGCTCCTCCTTGCAAGTGTATACTCGGAGGAATAGGGGTCCACTCACAACGGCATCACTCAGGTTACCCGCTCCAACATCGGATCCATCTTAGAGGACTCAAGGTAATCATATCTCTATACAACATCTTATCACAATTTGTGTCCAATGACTCATTATCCCCCTCATATAAAACTTTGATGCCTCTCTCTCCTCCATTTTTATCCCCTCAACCTGACATGAAGCTATTGAGCACCAAAAGTGGCAGGATGCCATGCGTGAGAAAATGTTGGCGCTGGAAAAGAATTGCACATGGGAATTAGTTCCTCTACCTCCAAGAAAGACCATAGTTGGGTGTAAGTGGGTGTTCTCCGTCAAGCAAAATTCTCAAGGAGTTGTTGAACGATACAAGGCTCGATTAGTGGCCAAGGGCTATACTCAGATCATGGGATTCGACTATCAAGTAACCTTTGATCTTGTGGCAAAGATGAATTTTATAAGAGTTTTGCACTCGTGTGTTCCTGCAAAGAGTGGTCCTCAACTCAATTAGATGTGGAGAATGCCTTCCTTCATGGAGACTTGGAAGAAGTACACATGTCCTTACCACAAGGTCTTACCCCGGAAGGATCTAGAGGAAAGGTGTGCCGGCTGAAGAAGGCCCTGTATGGCCAAAAGAAGTCCCCTTGGCTCCGATTTGGGAGGTTCCATAGAGCTATGGTGATTTTTGGACACTCACAGAGCAATGATGATCATCATTTTATTTGTAAGGCACAAGCATGGGAGATTAACTGCTCTCATTATCTATGTGGATGATATCATTATAACAGGAGATGATAATGAAGAAATCAAAACACTGAAACAAAGATTGACAAGGATATTTGAAGTAAATCACCTAAGAAATCTCAGATACTTCCTGTGCAATGAGGATGTTTGGTCAAAGCATAGGATATTCATATCTTAGAGGAAGTACATCCTAGACTTATTGCAATCATCTGGGATGAGTGAGTGTTGTAACACCATAAATATTTCGTCAACTCAATTCGATTTTTTTCCCCGATGATGAACAAAGGCAAATTAAAATTTTTGCGAATTATTTTGACGAATTAGTTTTTGCTTTTTGTTTCGTTTTATTTAATTATTGGTTTGGGTGCCAATAACAATATCAAGTGGGCTTTGTGTATATGGGCTGGCTAACATAGTGGGCTGGTTGGATTAATATGCTAGCTACTTTAAACCAGTGCTGGCTGAAATGTGTGTTGGTTGTGTTAGGTGTTGGCAGGGTAACACTTTGGGTTTGGTTAAGAGCCATCTGGAGCGGTGCTTGGCGTGTACTTGCCGCTAGCCGCATACTTCTCTGTTATATATCGAGCCCAAGCCACTTCTTCTCCTGCACTTTCAATTTGGCGTTGCTCTGCTTCTGCGATTTTCATCGTCTTCTTCCTATCGTTGCTCTGCGTCGACATTGAATTACTTCTCCTTCTTCTTCTTCTACTTCTATTTCTTTTTCTCCTCCTCTCTCTGTGCCTTTAAGCTCTCACTGCTGTATCGACCTTGCTGTGCAGTCGTTACTTCTGTGCCGACGAACCTGCTGAGCCGCTGTTAGGGCTTGCTGCTCCCTGCTGCTGCTACTTTCCCTTTGCTGCCCCGAGCTACTGTTTCCTCTCCCGAACAGCTCTTGTGTAACTGTTGCTGTCCCGATTTTGCTGCCCCGATTCTGCCACTTCTCTACTACTTTCGAGTTACTCCCGTGTAGCTGCTGACTGTAGCTGACCATCTTCTCCTTCCCCTTAACTGGTTTGGTTATTTACTCTCTAATTATCTAAATTACTTTACTCTTTGCTGATTTTGGGGGTTGGTATGTGCTGGACAGCCATTTTATTAGCTGTATATGTAGTCTTAGTAGACTGTTTTACTGTTTATAGGTTATTTGGCTACTTCGTATTATTTTTACGGGTACATTATACGGATTTTGATGCTTTAGTGGATTTCTTTATGGGCATTTCAGATTATTTTATGAACATTTTGAAACGGATTTCCATGTTGAGGTTAGTTTGAACTATTTCGAGCTGTTTTTTGGATATTTTGTGCCGTTTAGACGGCTAAGGTTGAGATTCACAGTCTCAGTTGAGGACTATTTTGGTTAGACATTTCTTTTGTCTTCTATTTTTGACGTTCGGATTTTTAACGGTTTTTAAACGTCTTTTAAAACATTACTGCTACGAATATCACGTGACGCAACCCAAATAAAAAGTGCGTACAATTTCAGTGGTTCTTGAGGCCCAAAAATAAAAGGATGGTGTCACAAGATAACCGTGGCGGCAATGCGAACAAGAATATGGATAAAGCCAAAGCTGTGGTGAGTTTCTTATTTCTTGGATTATGTTTAATCCAGTATTTTCTTTGGTATTATTGTTTTACTTTCTGAAATAAATAATGCATGAGCATATGAGTTTAACTCATTAAGATATCGCTATGAAATAAAATGTGTGCGAGGGAAAAACATAAAAGCGATACATATTTCTGAGTGGATTACTTTTATTAAAAACTCATATTTTCACGACAAGATAATAATTAATTTAAAACTTTGCATAGAGAAATGTGATGGTTTCGAATCCTATGATGTAGAGGCATCAACTGATGAATTCGCCGGTAGGGATGAGCCTACAATTATGCCCTTCAGGGGTGTGGCCAATTCAAGTTTGTATACCGGAACATTTTCTATTTTATGCAACTAAAATTAAGGGGCAAGTTAAGATTCAGTATTGAGAATAATTGACTTAAATGATTAATTATATTGTATGCATATTATTATTATCCTCATTATTTGCATGTATAACGCTTCATGAAATATTTTTCTCACATAATCATAATTTTTATGACTAACTCATTGTAGACCCATTTTTTTAGTCAACAGGAGTCACTCCTAGTGCTCGGAAAGGGTTTCTGCCGGAAGAGTTAACGAAGCTCGGGAAAGGCGCAAAGCCTCGTGTACCAATTCAGATTCTGATGTTTGTATTGAGTATAGATGAATACTTGTAGTCTTTTTTTAATCGGATGTAAATAAACAAATGAACGAATAAAATTTTTGATGTTCATGCTCTTTATACTGTGATGCTGCGACCTTATTGAAAACATGTTCGATTCTCAAATCATTTGGGAATCCCGAAAATTTGGGTTTTCACAGCTTGGTATCAGAGGGAAACAGTTTCAATAAATTATGTTGTATCATAAACAATACAAAATCATAGCAAGTTAAAAAATGTAACATAATTAATTTAAACCTTACGTATAGGAACCTCTAAGTTTATTCCAGTTGACGTCAGCACGAGATTCGAGAAGAAAGTGACGTTTTGCAAGGATCAAGATCTGAGAAAAACGATTGAATGTTATCTTTATCTTTTTGAGGACGAAAACGTTTTTAAGAAGGGAAGGATTGTAACACCCTAAATATTTCGCCAACTCAATTCGATTTTTTTCCTCGATAATGAACAAAGGCAAATTAAATTTTTTACAAATTATTTTGACAAATTAGTTTTTGCTTTTTGTTTCGTTTTATTTAATTATTGGTTTGGGTGCCAATACAATATCAAGTGGGCTTTGTGGATATGGGCGGGCTAACATAGTGGGCTGGTTGGATTAATATGCTGGCTACTTTAAACTTGTGCTGGCTGAAATGTGTGTTGGCCGTGTTAGGTGTTGGTTGTGTAACATTTTGGGTTTGGTTAAGTGGCATATGGAGTGTGTTTGGCATGTACTTGTCGCAGGCCGCTTACTTCTCTGTTACATATCGAGCCCAAGCCACTCCTCCCGCACTTTGAATTCGGCGTTGTTCTGCTTCTGCGATTTTCGTCGTCTTCTTCCTATCGTTGCTCTGCGTCGACATTGAACTACTCCTCCTTCTTCTACTTCTATTTCTTTTTCTCCTTCTCTCTCTGTGCTTTTAAGCTCTCACTGCAGTATCGATCTTGTTGTGCAGTCGTTACTTCTATGCCGACGAACCTGCCGAGCCGCTGTTAGGGCTTGCTACACCCTACTGCTGCTACTTTCCCTTTGCTGCCCCGAGCTATTGTTTCCTCTCCCGAACAGCTCGTGTAGCTGTTGTTGTCCCGACTCTGCTGCTGCCCCGATTCTACTACTTCTCTACTGCTTTCGAGCTACTTCTGTGTAGTTGCTGACTGTAGCTGACCATCTTATCCTTCCCCTTGACTGGCTTGGTTATTTCCTCTCTAATTAGCTAAATTACTTTACTCTTTGCTGATTTGGGGGGCTGGCATGTGCTGGACAGCCATTTTATTAGCTAGATACGTAGTCTTAGTAGATTGTTTTTACTGTTTATAGGTTATTTGGCTACTTAGTCTTGTTTTTACGGGTACATTATACGGATTTTGATGCTTTAGTGGGTTTCTTTATGGGCATTTCAGATTATTTTATGAACATTTTGATACGGATTTCCATGTTGAGGTTATTTTGAGCTATTTCGAGCTGTTTTTGGCTATTTTGTGTCGTTTGGACGGCTAAGGTTGAGATTCACAGTCTCGGTTGAGGACTGTCTTGGTTAGACATTTCTTTTGTCTTTTATTTTTGACGTTCGGATTTTTAACAAATTTTAAACGTCTTTTAAAACATTACTGCTACGAATATCACATGACGCAACATAAATAAAAAGTGCGTACAATTTCAATGGTTCCCGGGGCCCAAAAATAAGAGGATGACGTCACAAGATAACCATGGCAGCAATGCGAACAAGAATATGGATAAATGCAAGGCTGTGGTGAGTTTTTTATTTCTTGAATTATGTTTAATCCAGTATTTTCTTTGGTATTACTGTTTTACTTTCTGAAATAAACAATGTCTGTGCATATGAGTTTAACACATTAAAATATCGTTATGAAATAAAATGTGGGTGAGGGAAAAACATAAAAGCAATACATATTTCTGAGGGGATTACTTTTATTAAAAACTCATGTTTTCACAACAAGATAATAATTAATTTAAAACTCTGCATAGAAAAATATGATGGTTTCGAATTCTATAATGTAGAGGCATCTATTGATGGATTCACAGGTAGCGGTGAGCCTACAATTATGCCTTTCGGGGGTGTGGCCAATTCAAATTTGCATACCGGGGCATTTCCTATTTTATGTAACTAAAATTAAGGGACAAGTTAAGATTCAGTATTGAGAATAATTGACTTAAATGATTTATTGTACTGTATGCATATTGTTACTATCCTCATTGTTTGCATGTATAACGCTTCATGAAATACTTTTCTCACATAATCATAATTTTTATGACTAACTCATTGTGGACCGATTTTTTTAGTCAACAGGAGTCACTCCTAGTGCGCTGAAAGGGTTTCTGCAGGAAGAGTTGACGAAGCTCAGGAAAGGCGTAAAGCCTCGTGTACCAATTTTGATTCTGATGTTTTTATTGAGTATAAATGAACACTTTTAGTCTCTTTTTAATCGGATATAAATAAATAAATGAATGAATAAAATTTCTGATGTTCATGCCCTTTGTACTGTGATGCTGCGACATTATTAAAAACATATTTGATTCTCAAATCATTTGGGAAGCCCGGAAATTTGGGTACACAAGTGTAGACCTGCCAACACCCCAATTGAAGTCAGTTGTAGATTGAGAAGAGATAATGGGGAAGCGGTAGCAGATATAACTGGATTCCAACGACTGGTTGGTCTCCTAATCTATTTATCTCATACTCACCCAGATATTTCTTACGCAATTGGTGTCATCAGTCAGTTCATGTCAGGTCAAGTACGGAGGCAGAATTCAGAGTGATGGCCTATGAGATTTGTGAAGGATTATGGAGGTCACTCTTGACTGATCTTGGCATGGAAAACAAGGACCCAGTGAGACTTTATTGTGATAACAAGACTACCATTAGCATTTCTCACGATTTTGTCCAACATGACCGCACAAAGCATGTGGAGGTTGATCGTCACTTCATCAAAGAGAATATAGAAAGGTGAGTTGTGCGCACACCATTTGTCCCTTTTGATCAACAATTAGTGGATGTTCTCACCAAGGGATTAAGTCTAAGAGCATTTGAAAAAATCATGTGCAAGTTGGGCTGCAAGACATCACACGCCCAGCTTGAGGGGGAGTGTTAGAATTGTTATGTATTTTTATATTTTCGAATTTTTATTTTTTCATTCTTGCACATCGTAATTTCTCCCTTCTATATTTAAGGGAGAGCCTTTTAGTGAACCAAAAAACAATCATTTTTCTATTCTCCAGCAATAAGCTTGTCAACTAGAAGCTTGTGACAGATAACATCCCAAAGAAGTGGAGACATTTCATCCCAAAGACAATAAATCAACATAGGCAATGGAGTGCGAGCCAATTTTGCACCAAGTCAATTAGTCCCTCACAAAAATTTATGACATGCTTCCTTTGAGATGGCGCAAAACCTTTCTTGAGCTTGGTAATCTCAATGAGAAGAAAGTATAAAGGAATACCCATTCCTTTTGTCACAAGGTGCTTACGTTGATAAACTTTAGTTTATTTTATGCCAGGAACATTATCTATAAGAAGAACAGATTCCACGTACACTAGAATAATCACAAGAAGTGTATTTTTCTCATAAACACTAAATGATATGCATGGCTTTGATGGAATCCAATGGTGTAAATAACCTGGCTGAGCATGCCGAACCAAGCTTTTGGGATCTATTTGAGACTATAGATAGTCTTCTTTAGCTTACAAACCGAAGACTCTTTCTGAGCAATGCACTCAAAAGGCTAGTTATGTTCATTGTCTCCTTGTGAACGTCAGACAAGAAATCATTCTTAACATTAAGCAAGATCATAGGTATTGTTAACTACAACAGAGAATAGTATTTGCATGCATTGTAGACAAAAATAACATCATCTACAGCATCATCAAAAATCAAAAGAAGATTGAGCATGTTTGAAGGTAAAGGTGGGAATAAACGGAAGGGAGAATGTCAGAAGCATGTGTGCAACTCTGATACCATGAAGAGTAAAGACTTTCTCATTAATTCAAAGAATTAGAATGTAAAGGAACTTTTTATAGATAAAACAAAAACAACACTCAAGCCTTTATCCCACTATAGTGGGGACGGCTATATGGATCCATTGTCGCCATGGTGCCATATCTTGTGTCAAAATCTCACTAATGCTTAAGTACAACATGTCTTTCCTTATAGTTTCATTCCAAGTCTTTATTGGTCTACCCCGCCCTCGTTTAACATGCCTAGTGACTAGACCCTCACAACGCCTAACAGGTGCCTCTAATAGTCTCCTTTGTACGTGTCCAAACCATCTTAGTCGAGCTTCTCGCATCTACTCTGCGGTGTCACTCATGTCTTATCCCTGATACATTCATTCCTAATTCTATCCAGTCTCGTGTGCCCACACATCCACCTAAGCATTCTCATCTCCGCAACTCCCATTTTTTGCCCATGTACACAATTCACAGTCCAACACTCAAAACCATGGAGCATCGCTGGTCTAATCGTAGTACGGTAAAACTTGCACTTAAGTTTTAATGGTACTTTACGATCACACAAGATCCCTGATGCGCCTCTCCACTTCAACCAACCCGCTTGGATTCTATGTGCCATATCTTTATCAATACCTTCATCTTTTTGAACTATCGATCCAAGATATTTAAAACATACACTACGAAAAATATCGTGATCACCCAACTTAATAACAAAGTCATCCATCCTTCTTGCACTGCTAAATTTAAGCTTCATATACGTCGTCTTTGCCCTGCTGTTGAAACCGAGAATTCGGTCTCGTGGAGTTCACCCTTGGGGAAGGGGTGATCGCGGACCTACTTCTCTCCTGCAAGCCAAAAAACGAAGGAAAGGGAAAGGGGACTGACCCAAGGGCTCGGCGTGGAGGTCGCACCACACACCCGGAAGATCTTAGAGCGCTTCCCCTCCTTAGCCAAAGCCCGAGCTAAGGCTACCTCAGTAAGCGCAAGAAGATCAGAGCACAAGTCAGCCTGCCTTCTGAGGTGCCCCTTGGGTACTATTTATAGTTTTCTGAAATCGGCCTGCAAATAGCCAACCTTCGTTGTTTTGAACAGCTATGTGCAGTCCAACTGGGTCTGCCAACAGCGTAACTCTGTTGTTCTAACAATCTATACGCACCCCTGGCAAGGGCACCGAGGTAATTTTGGCTCTGGGCCCCACTGGGCAAGTTCCAAGGATCTGGAGGTCGGCTCGCCACAACTCGCCACAACTCGCCACCATGTTGAGGCGGACGTGACCTGGCTCCCGCAGCTCGCCTTACCTCCTTAGGCGAGCGTGAGCCAGGCCGCCACAGCCAGCCAGCCCTTGTTATGAAGCGGGTTGGCGACCAAGTCACCTATGGGAGAGCGGGCTGGATTGACCGGCTCGCGCAGCTCTCCCGCCTCGCTTTGGTGAGAGCGAGCTGGCCGATCTGTGGCTGTCACCACCGGAATCACAGAGAAATTGAGTTCGACAAATGTCGAGCTTAGTTCGACGAACGTCGAGCTCCGTTCGACAAACTCTGATCTCAACTCAGAAGCCTAGTTCGGCGAAAGCCCGACTCAGTTTGACGAACTCCAGGCGGACGCGGACTGGGTGGGCCAGCCCGTGCAGCTCGTCAGCCTAGCTTTGGCGAGAGCGGGCTGGTCGTTCTGAGTTCGCCTGCATGCTGTTCTGGCGCGGGCAGGTCGTCTTGGTCCGCTGACCTGCGTTGGTGGACCCACTCGGCGAACACGAGGTTGTACACCTGTTCAACCTAAAACACTTCTTTTTTAAGTGTCTCGCCAAAATTCAAGTTTTGGGTTTACACCCTCGCGCGCCTCATCAACCAAAATGATATCATCCGCAAACAATACACACCAAGCTATTGATTGTTGGATATGTCCGGTGAGCTCATCTAAGATTAGGGTAAAGAGATGAGGGTTTAAAGCTGAACCTTGATGTAAGCCAACATTGATAGGGAATTCCTGTGTTAATCCTCCAGATGTCCTCACCCTTGTCACTAAATTTGTATACATATCTTTGATTATGTCAATGTATGATACATTTACATCTTTCTTTTCTAAGACTCTCCATAAGATCTCTCTTGGAACTCTATCATAAGCCTTCTCAATGTCGATAAACAACACATGTAAATCTTATTTTCTTTCGTGGTAGTCGTCAACGAGTCTCCTCAAGAGATGTATAGCTTTCATGGTCGACCTCCCTGGCATGAATCCAAATTGATTCTCTGAGATATTAGTCTACCATCTTACTCCTCTTTTTTATTATTCGTTCACATAATTTTATTGTATGACTCATCAATTTAATTTCTCTATAATTAACACAATTTTGTTTATATCTTTTATTCTTATACAAAGGTACCAAAATACCCTCTCCATTGGTTTGGCATCATATTTGACTTCAGTATCTTATTGAAAAAAGATATAAGCCACAAAATTTCTTCATTCCTCAGACATTTCCATACTTTGATGGGTATATTGTCTGGCTCAACCTCTAAAACTCATCACAAATACAACTATACCCAAATACTTATATTACTCCTAACAGTTCTTTCAAGTGTTTCAAATGTCCTACACATATCCGACATGTCGGCCGACATATAAATTTTGAGAGCAAAATGAGTAAATGACATTTTTTTCCCGAATAAAATAGGTTTTGTTGTTTAGTAAACTATAGGACGGCGTATCTGATTACTTCAAATATATCGGTCAGAGTGACTTTTAAAAATATCTTTTTTGTTTATTTTAGTATTATATGTCTAAATCACCTCTATGTATGTCATTATATATGTTTAAATCAATTCAACTAATTGTTTCGCTCTCTTTAATAGGTGTTATTCGTATAATCAAATTTGTATAACCATTTCACACTATGCTTTTGTTATTTTATATTAAACAAAATATAAAAATATTATACACATTATTGATTAATGAATTTTAAGCTTTTAATACAATTTTATTAAGCACAAGAAGACTTATTATCGAGGACATTTAACTTTTAAATTGCTTGATACAAATCTTAATATTATCTAAACAAAATTATTGTTCAGCATCCAATATGATGCAACAATGGTTCTTTCATTATAGAGTTCAACATCCACGCATCAAGTAGGCCATCATCATGATGGCACTACTCGGGGCGGTAGCACGAGGCATGAAATCACATGATAGGGGGTTGTGTAATTGAAGTGCAACGCGAAAGGAGCTCTCCACTGGGGATAGTTATCTTGACCAATAACACATTATCAAAATTTCATGATGATACCCATGAGGGAGAGACAAGAGTAATGAATAATGCTAGAGAGGAAGTGCCCATGATAACAAGAGGGATGTTAAAAAATGCAATGGATTTATTACACTTTAGGACTTTGAACCATCATGTTCGTGTCCCAATCAGGACAAATAAAACCAACCCATAAAAACCAAATCAACACATTTGAAGGTTATCAGCCCAAAAGTTGTATTGAAGGGTTTAATAAGAACATAGACATGGGTGTCACTGAGAATAAATCCCATTGGAGTTCCAATAGGTCAGATTGGAGACCGATTATAGACAGAGGGAGTTGAATCAATGAGAACAGAGGCTATTGGCTGCACAATATAAACAGAGCGTTCAGTATCATCCATAGTGAAAGCATTATGAGGCTCATTATCACATACCAAGGCACGATAGAAAATGTAAGCCATATGAGTTGATGCAAATACCAAGAAGACTGTTAATGTTGGAGCAAGGAGATCGCGAGCCAGAAAGCATAAGGAGGTGATGCAGTAGCCCCGAGCCGACCCCTCTCGGTTGGCTTAGCCAGAGGACCACGTTTTGGCGACCACTGCGGAGCTGCAGCCCAAGCACCCCACCCATGACAGCGCATATTCTCAGCGCGGCGGGATGTTGGGGCGAGATCTCGAACACAGCCCCCTTGATAAAGAGCTTTCCTAACAGCTCTCATCGCCAACTGAGCTGCACTTTTTTGATGTTGTAGCCCCGAGCCGACCCCCCTCGGTTGGCCTAGCCAGAGGACCACGTTCTGGCGACCACTGCCGGGCTGCAGCCCAAGCACCCCACCCATGACCGCGCCTATTCTCAGCGCGGCAGGATGTTGGGCGAGGTCTCGAACCCAGCCCCTTTGATAAAGAGTTGCAGCTCAGTTGGTGATGAGAGCTGTTAGGAAAGCTCTTTATCAAGGGGGCTGGGTTCGAGACCTCGCCCCAACATCCCGCCGCGCTGAGAATAGGCGCGGTCATGGGTGGGGTGCTTGGGCTGCAGCCCGGCAGTGGTCGCCAGAACGTGGTCCTCTAGCTAGGCCAACCGAGAGGGGTCGGCTCGGGGCTACTGCATCAGGAGGATCTCCGGTGTCCAACACCTTGATAGAAGCATCAAACTTACCATAAGGGAAAAACACAATCTCAATACACACAATAGAAGAAGCATGAGAAGGCGAATGATGAAGGGAGGTGATCTGGACTTCAGCGAACACTGCTCAATGCAAGCAAAATTGCATGGGGAAGGACTACCTTGGTCAGGAACATGACATTGATAGAAAATGAATTGAAAAACTAAATAGATTAATTTAGCCATGTAAATAACTCTGTTAGAAAAGCCCATTTAAGGGCCCATGTTGTTTCTTCTTTCTCTCTCCTTGTATTAGTCCCACATCATGTATTAGGATTTCTCCCTTCCTTCTTCTCCTATATAAGTGTGTGTATACTTGTAACTATTACTTGAATGAATATATACAAGGTTTTGGGTCTATTTCTACATGGTATCAGAGTCAGGTTCGAATTGAGCGGCCTTTCTTTCTCAATCCGCGCAGACTGTTTCTGTCCGCTACCCGCTCGGCCTCCTGCGGCCTGCCGGTCTGTCCGCTCCGCTCCTCCTATCCCTTGAACTCCTCTTTCCGTGGTTCCACCCCTCCCCTCCATCATTTTATAGCATTCTTTCACTCTTCTTCTCCGTGGGCCCACCTTACCTCTCTCCTCCAGACCGCTCTACCTCTCGCGGCCTGTTCTCCTGCGCTGCGGCTTGCCTACGGCTTGTTCTCCACCCTACCTCCTGCTACCCGCTCGCACCGGACTCCCTTGCTTGATGCGGCCTACTCTGATTCGCCGCGGCTTGCCCCTCCAGCTCTAGCTTGTTGCGGCCTCTTTCTGCTCTCTTCTGCTCGCTACCCGCCCGGCCTCCTGCGGCCTGTCTCTTCTGCGGGTTCTTGTTGATCGTTGCGGTCTCTTCTCTCTCCGCTTGAGTCTTTCTCCTCGCGGGGTTCTTCTCCTCAGTTCTCTGGTCCGCCTGACTGTGCGGGTTGTTCCTCTCTCACCTGCATCTTGGTCGCGGTCTCCTCCGGCTCTTCCCCTCTCTGTCCGCGCGGCCTGTCTCTACCCGCTGCGGACTTCTCTGTTCACGGCATGTCTCTGCTCGTTGTGGCCTGTCTCTGCCCGTTGTAACCTGTCTCTGCCCTCTGCGGCCTCTCTCTGTTTGTGTGGCCTCTCTCTGACTGCTGCGGTCTGCCTCTACTCGCCTCGACTGGCTCCAGTCCGCCGCGGTCTGTTCCTGCTAGCCGCCGGCCTCCCCTCTGCTAGTCGTCGGCCTCCTCTCTGCTAGCGCCCGACCTCCTCTCTGCAAGCCGCCCAGCCTCCTCTTTGCTATCCGCCCGGCATCCTTTCTGCTCGCCGTCCGGCCTCCTCTCTGTTAGCCGCCCGGTCTTTTCTTCTGCTCACCGCATGGCGCCTGATGATTCAGCTGTCACCTTTGTTGTGTCCTTCTCTACGGAGGGTATCACCTGTCTCTCTCATCATATTTGTTGGATCGTTGATTCCGGCGCTACTCACCATATCACCTCCCAGAAGCCCCCAGCGTATCTCCAAACGCCTCATCCTGCTCGCATCACTGTGGCCAACGGTGACACCCTCCCAGTCTTTGGCTCTGCTGCTCTTCAGCTTACGCCAACCCTTTCTCTTTCCTCGGTTCTTCACGTTCCGGGGTCTCCCTTCAATTTATTATCAGTTAGTCGTCTCACACACGACCTTGACTGTTGTATTACATTTTCACCCTCTTCTTTTCTTATGCAGGATCGCCGCACCCGGAGTACCATTGGTAAGGGGCAGCTGGTGAATGGGTTGTACATCCTGGATATCCCACCAACTCTTCTCTCCACCATCTCCACCGTTGATTGGCATTGCCGCCTTGGACATGCTCCCCTTCCGATTCTCAAGCGGGCTCTTCCTGATATACCTTTACAGGAGTTCTCCTGTGAATCTTGTGTCTACGGCAAACAACATCGTTCCTCTTTCCCCCCTGCCTGTACCAGGAGTACTACTCTCTTATCGTTAGTTCATTCTGATGTTTGGGGTCCTTATAGGATCCCTAGTATTTTTGGCTTTCGGTATTTTGTCACGTTCATTGACGATTACTCTCGTACCACGTGACTCTATTTACTACATGATCTCACTGAACTTCCCTCTGTCTTTCGCGCCTTTTAACTTGAGATGCGTACGCAGTTCGCCACCCCTCTCAAAGTAATTCGCACTGATAATGCTCGGGAGTATACAGGTCGTGTCTTCTCCAATATCTGCACTGACTTTGGTGTCATCCATCAAACTTCATGTGTGTATACCCCTCAGCAAAACGGGGTGGCAGAACGCAAAAAACGTCATCTTCTCGATGTTGCCCGCTCTCTTATGTTCCAAATGCACGTTCCCACTGAATATTGGAACTTTGTTGTTTCTACTGTCTGTCATCTCATCAACCGCTTTCCCTCCTCTGTCCTTGATTTTGCCTCACTCATCCAACTCATTTATCCCTTCATCCCCCTCACCTCTCTCACACCACGGATCTTCGGGTGTATTTGTTATGTCCACCTTCTTGGCCCTCCTTCCGACAAACTTGCTCCTCGGGCCGCCAAGTATATGTTTGTTGGCTACTCCCGCACTAAAAAGGGGTACGTCTACTACTCTCCTACTACCGGCAAACAGGTCGTTTCTGCGGATGTCACCTTCTGTGAAGACCAGCCCTTCCACTTACCCAGCACCACCTCGTCTTCTGCTCCCTCTCTTCCCCGGCCTGTTGTACCGGTCACGCCATCTGTGCCGTCTTCTTCCTCCTCTCCCCCCGTTCCTCCTCGGGTTCCTCCACCATTAATCCGTGTCTACTCTCGTCGCTCATCCAAGGATGCTCCCGTGACCCAGCTCCCTGATGACAGCGATAGCTCGGCTGCGGTCGATCACGCTCCCGTCTCTACAGCTCATCCCTTGGTCAACTACGTCTCTCTACATCGGCTAACGCCGCCTCTCTACGCATTTGCCACCTCCCTTTCCTCTATTTCTATTCCTAACAATGTGCAGTAGGCGCTTCACCACCTAGGATGGCGGGCTGCTATGCACGATGAAATGCGGGCTCTCTGGGCTAACCAGACCTGGGATCTGGTTCCTCTTCCTGCTGGCCACACCTCTGTTAGCTGCAAATGGGTCTTTGTCATTAAACATGCGACGGATGGCACTATCGACCGTCTGAAGGCCCGTCTTGTGGCACGGGGGTTTACTCAGCAACATGGCCTTGATTACGAGGAAACCTTCTCTCCCGTGGCCAAATTGAACACGGTCCGCGTTCTTCTCTCCTTGGCTGTTCATCGTCATTGGCCACTTTATCAGCTGGATATTAAGAATGTCTTCCTCAACGGCGATCTACAGGAGACAGTTTATATGCAGCAGCCTCCCGGGTTTGAGACCACGGGAGAGTCTTTGGTATGTCACCTTCGTAAATCCATTTATGGTCTCAAACAGTCCCCGCGTGCGTGGTTTGAAAAGTTCAGTAAGGTGGTATGTGCTAGTGGCTTCACTCGGAGCTCGGCTGATTTTTCTCTCTTCACCCGACATCGGTCAACCGGGACTGTGATTCTTCTGGTCTACATTGATGATATCCTGATTACTGGAGACGACACGGCAGGAATACAACAGATCAAGGAACAGTTGAATTCTGCCTTTCAAACCAAAGATCTGGGCAACCTTCGGTACTTTCTTGGGCTCGAGGTCGCCCGACGCCCTGATGGTCTTGTGTTATCTAAAAGGAAGTACTGTATGGACCTCCTTCGTGATGCAGGTTATTCTGGGTGCAAACCTGCAGAGACTCCTATGGACGCAAATCACAAGCTCTCGGCCCATAGCTCTGACTCTGACAAGCTGCTTACAAATCCGGAATATTACAGACGCTTGGTTGGGAAGCTGATCTACCTTACGGTGACTCGACCAGACATCTCATTTGCTGTGGGAGTTGTGAGCCGTTTCATGCACGCTCCTCGGACATCTCATCTTCAAGTTGTCGAGCGCATCCTTCGATATCTCAAGATCGCCCCAGAACAAGGACTCGTGTACAAGTCATCCACATCTCTATCTCTTGTCGCGTATTCTGACGCTGACTACGCAGGATCTATTGATGATAGGTGCTCCACAACTGGATTCTGTACTTACTTTGGTGGACACCTCATAACTTGGCGTAGCAAGAAACAGAATGTGGTTGCGCGTTCCTCTGCCGAAGCCGAGTACCGGGCTATGGCTGCTGTTGTCTCTGAGCTAACCTGGCTTGAAGGCCTTCTGGGAGACTTAGTTGTTCGTCTCTCATCTCCGGCAACCTTATTTTGCGACAGTCAGGCAGCAATTCATATTGCCAAGAATCCGGATTTTCACGAACGAACAAAGCATATCGAAGTTGACTGTCACTTTATCCGGGAAAAGGTACAGTCAAAGAAGATAGATTTGGAGCATGTTCCTGCTACCGACCAAGTTGCGAACATCCTGACGAAAGCTCTCTCCAGGCCGCTATACTATCAGTTCTTATCCAAGCTTGGTGTCTACGACTTGTACGCTCCAGCTTGTGGGGGAGTGTTAGAAAAGCCCATTTAAGGGTCCATGTTGTTTCTTCTTTCTCTCTCCTTGTATTAGTCCCACATCATGTATTAGGATTTCTCCCTTCCTTCTTCTCTTATATAAGTGTGTGTATACTTGTAACTATTACTTGAATGAATATATACAAGGTTTTGGGTCTATTTCTACAAACTCTATTAAGAGAAGAATGTCCCAAAAATAAATCGTACAACTATAAGTAGAGAGGAATAATCCAAAATCAATTAATCAAGAGAGGCTTTACTCATACATATACTTAGTAAGGAGGAAACCTAAAAAAATAGAAAAAGACCAAACTACCCTAATCGGGGTTTAATACACTACGGGCGACTTGGAATAAACTATATATATATATATATATATATATATTACAACTCTCCCCCTCAAGTCAGATGGAAGATGTTGATCATCTCAAACTTTTGAATATCATCAGTAAATACATCACACCCCAAGTTTTTGGTAAACACATCACCAAGTTGATCTTTGGTATGAACAAAAGGAGTAACAACTGTCTTTTTATCCAAGTGATCTTTGATAAAGCGTCGATCAATCTCAGCATACTTTGTCCTGTCATGTTGGACTGGCCTATGAGCAATGCTAATATTTGTCTTATTATCACAGAACAAGAAGGAGAAAAGGGTTGTCTCGTAGAAACCCCGATCTTGTAACACGGCACGCAGTCATAGCGCCTCATATAGGCCTTGAGACATGGCACGATATTCTGCCTCTGCAGTTGATCTAGCCACAACATTCTGCTTCTTGTTATGTCATGTCACAAGGTTTCCACCAACAAATGAACAGTATCCCGTTGTGGACTTTTTGTCATTACGACATCCAGCCCAATCAGCACTAGTAAAAACTTCAGTCTTCAAGTTGTTGTTTTTGGAGAATAAGAGACCACGAGCATGGGATTTCTTTAAATATCGCAGCACGCAATGCGCAGCTTCTTGATGTCTGATCCTGGAAAAATGCATATATCTGTTAAGAACAAAGATTGCAAACGTAATGTCAGGGCGTGTGTGGGATAGATAAATAAGTTTTCCAACCAATCTTTGATAACGTGATACATTTGTGTGATCACCATCACCGTCTTTCTCAATCCTGTGATTTTCCTCCATATGGGTGTTTGTAGGAACACAACCAAGCATACCAGTCTCCATTAGTAGATTCAATATATATTTTTATGTGATATAAAGATAACCTGCTCAGATCTAACCACCTCGATACCCAAGAAGTATCGTAATCTTCTCAAGTCTTTCACTTCAAATTCGGTAAATATAAGGGTCTTAAGATTAGCAATCTCATTTATATCATTTTCGGTAATCACAATGTCATCCACGTAGATAATGAGAACCACAACCCTCTGTTCGTGTCTCCGGATAAACATGGTATTATCAGATTGAGTTTGCGTGTACCCAAACTTGAGCAAAGCCATGAGAAATCTCCTGAATCAAGCCCTAGGTGATTGCTTCAGGCCATATAAGGATTTTTTTAGGCGACAGACAAGCCCTTCAGCTCCTTTCTTCACAAGACAGGAGGGAACTTCATGCACACCTACTCATCAAGCTCACCGTGGAGGAACGCATTCTTCACATCCAGTTGGTGAAGGTCCCAATCCAGGCAAGCAGCACACGATAACAATACCTGGATGGAGTCCATCTTTGTTACAGGAGCAAAGTTCTCCTGATAATCAACTCCTTGAGTCTGAGTGTAGCCTTGAGCGACCAGACATGCTTTACATCATTCCACCTTGCCATTTTGATTCTGCTTAACAGAGAAGACCCACTAGGAACCTATAGCTTTCTTAGCTGGAAGCAAGGTTGTCAGGATCGAGATTCTAGATGAGATCATTTTGAGATACGATCGTATCAGATAGTAGGTTCAGATCGAGGATCTCTCTATAAAATCAGGATCGATTTACAACATCTGGATCGTAGGATCGTAAGATGCTATGATCAGGATCGCGATCCTGACAACCTTGCCTGGAGGGAGAGAGGAAACATCCCATGTGTGGTTTTTGTCCAAGGCAGGCACCTCAGCTTGCATTGCCAGTGTCCAAGTAGGTATCTCCAAGCTTCTTGTCATGTCACGTGAATCGGGGTAAGATGATGGTAAGCCACATGATTAGAATTGGGATGTTGCAAACAAGTACTCTTACCTTTTTTTAGCAATGCAAGAGTTATATGCAAATCAGTATCATCAGAATCTGAGTCTGAAGTTGACACTGGTAGAGGTGGAACTGTGGTAGCCTGTGTACCTGAATGATGGTGGTATACATGGGGAAATGGAGAAATCATAGTGGAGGAGTCTGGCACCGGGATAAGAGTTATAGGTACCGGAATGGAAGGAGTGGAAGGAATTGCAGGGATGGAAGGGAGAAGAGGAAGAGGAGTGGGAGTAACATTTATATCACTACTGCTCTCCCCCTGATGAAGAAGATGAGTAGAAGGAAGAAAATAGGATTCCCCCTCCTGGAAGGTGACATCCATGGTGCAGAACATACGTCGGGAGTTGTCAAAATACCAACGCTTCCAGGAGGGATCAGTCTTGAGGGACACCTTAATTGTATCATCAATATATCAAAACATATGTTGGCTGCGAATGACATGTTGGGCGGCACGAGACCATTCAAGATAATCCATGTCATCCAAGAGAACCGTGGTAATCTTCAAGGAACTGGAGTGACCATGATGCCGCTGAGGATCACTCATCTGAGACCGGATCACTCCCGGAGAAGATATAGAAGAATCAAGATCACCCATATTGGCACAGAGGGCTCTCAAATCACACGAGGAAGGGGTCTCACATCAATGGAATAAAGGCAGTAGTTGCATCATCAAGGCAGTAGCAAGGCACCAGCGGCAAAGCATCAGCGGGATCCAGTAGGGGAAGCAGCAAGGCGGGCTGGCACCAGCGGCAGCTGCAGCATCAAGGCAGGTCGGCACCAGTGGCAGCTGCAATAAGAACAAAGGGGTGACGGAGAGCGGGAAGAAAAGAGGGGCGACGGAGAGCGGTGGCTTCACTGGAAAACGGCGGCGGCGTCCCCCTCAGCAACCGACGACAGCGTCGTTTTTGCCCGTCAACCGCATCAGTGGGTCGAGCATGTACAGCCGCTCCGATCTGCAGATGGGAGGAGACGACTGATCCGATCGAGAGAGGACGGGCGGATTAGGTTTTTTTGCTATGATACCAAGTAAAGAGTAATAATCCAAAATCAATTAATCAAGAGATGCCATACTCATACATATACTTGAGTAAGGAATAAACCTAAAAAATAGAAAAAGACCAAACTACCCCAATCGGGGTCTAATATACTACGGACGGCTTGGAATAAACAAAATATATATTACAACTCTATATGGGTGCAAAATAATGAAAGCAAATAATAAAATACACAATACTTTCTATACACTCCAAAAAAGGTATGTTCGGAATGAATATAATAATCAACGAAGATGTTTGAATTCCAGTTCTCACTCCCCACTCTCACAAGTTCAGTTATAGTACATTAGTCATTTCAGGATTTAATTTTAAAAGCTGGGTAGAAGACACCTTGAAACAGCATGTACGTTTGTAAATCCTAAAAAACAAATACAGTGCTGCCCAATTAAACCTAGGTTATGCATATGAAGATTTTAGAGTGACTTGATCTTTTGAAAGGTTCAATTTGCATTCAAACGAGGAAGGTTCTTCTGTTCAGACCTTCCATGTTTCTCCAGCTTTTCAAATGGTTAGTTTGCAATAGTTCAGTAAACATCATGATTCTATCAATGCACTCAAACCTCCTTTAAGTTGCAAAGAAAAGTCATGACAATTATCGATTATCAGCAACAGTACATAAGATGGGACCTAAATAACCAAATGCCACAGGAAGGAAAAAAACTTGCGACACTGATACTATGAGATAACGACACCAACAGCCTCTATCCCACCATAGTGGGATCGGCTATATGGATCATTTGTCTCCATTGCACCCATCTTTAGTCATAATCTTACTAATGCTTAGGAACATCATGTCTTTCCTTATAATTTCATTCCAAGTCTTTTTTGATCAACCCCTCCCCCATTTAACATGCCTAGTAGCTAAACTCTCACAAAGCCTAATGGTCTCCTTTGTATGTGTCTAAACCATCTTAATGGAGCTTCTCACATCCTCTCTACAATTGGTGTCATTCCTATCTTATCCCTGATACATTCATTCCTAATTTTATCCAATCTCAAGTGTCCACACATCCACCTAAGCATTTATATCTCCACAATTCCCAATTTTTGCTCATGTACATAATTCACTGCAAAAGATCCAAATGAGATAACTGTGAAAAAAGAATACAGTAACCACTTACGATATAAAGGACTTTGTGAATTGCGACTAGGAGGTACTTCATAATTATTCAACAAAAAGTACCTTTTGAAGCACATAACCATCATGCACTGGAGCTACAGTAGTCGATCCACCTCCGCTGTTAGGGAGAAAAAGAAATGTACTAGTGCTAGTTCAACCACATGTTTAAGTTCTCTCAAAGGTATACGATGATCAAAAAACAGAAAAAATAATAATAAATAACACAATCAAATTTCGCCTGACACTTTACAAGAAAAGTTTAAGCCTACCAACATACATTTCAAATTCCGATTATGCAAAATACTTCAATATTAATAACAAGCAGTCGGTTCCCCGTGCCCAGCGCGACGAATAGACCTGTGGTTCGTCACCCCCGTAAAATTGTCTCGTCAAATATAAAACTTAATAAAAATTGAGAAAATAAAGGTATAGTTTTCAAAATGAAATAAAAAACACAAAAATTAAATTCAATTATAAATGATTGTAAAAATTGTAATAAACGCAACACTAAAGCCTTTATCCCGCTATAGTGGGGTCGGATCATTTGTTGCCATTGTGCCCTAAAAATTGTAATAAATAAGGGATAAAATTGGAAAGATGAATGTTTCACCAAAAATTGTTCTCCAAAATATATATATATATATATATATTGTATAGATATCAATTTGGTATTTTTAATAAAGCATTATTTAAACAATCAATTTAATTTGCTTTGAAAATAAATTCAACAGTTGCAATTAGTTTGATGGTGTAACGGTAAATTTCCTCTTAAAACCATAGTCTAATAGTATAGAAATGTAACACCTCATCTGTAAATGTCATATAACAAGTTTTGTTGGAGTTTGCAAATTTTAATCCACGTAAGAGTCTTTTAGTTTATATGAGTTTAGTCCCGCATTGTATTTTTTACTGTATGAGTCCTTGTAAGTCGTTTAAATACCCCCCCATAAGGGATGAATAAATATCCCTGTTTGTTTCTTTTCTATTTCAACATGATATCAGAGGAGGAATTCATTCCTCCTTGAAATTTTGGTGCCCTAACATTATTAGCGACCTAAATTTCTCAAAGGCTTTCGGTCGTGCTATCAGTTGACTTCATCATTGATCCCATCTCGTGCTTCCACACGTTCCTGTCGTCGACAATGGCATTGCATGCTTCTCCAACTCCCGTGTCGAAAAGTCCAGCTTCTGCTTCAGTCGATGTTTCCCTCGCTAATCTCGGGTCCAACTTCTGATCTCGTCGATGAGACCGGCTTCTAGTTCCGTCAACGGGAGAGGCTTCTAAACCCCACGATAACATCATCGACGGAGGTCTCTACATTCTCCGTCGCGGCTCAGCTTTGCATTCTTCGTCGCATCCCGGCGATGCGTCTTTCGCTAGCTTCATCGAGCCCATCAACATTTCCTCTCTGTTGATCTGGTTGTGCTCCCGTTGCTTCCCATCGCAAATTCTGTCATTCTCTTGCGCTCATCACAAGGCCTGGAATATATCTCGCTTGTCCTGCCCGGATCTGAGCTCGATCGTCGATAGAGAAGGAGAAGCATGAATTCTTCTTCGATCTCGGTTGCTGCTCTCGATGAGCTTCTCCAGCATGAGCTGATCTCAGCTCGGTCAAGACTCTGTCAGCGCATATTCTCCAGATTATCCATTGGCGAGCTCTCCTTTGTTGCGACCTACCGCCTTCCAGTCATTTTGTGCGATGTCACTGCTTCCTGCAGTCGATGCTACCTTGTCTTCATCAATTTCGGACGTTGCAACCCCTTCTAGGGGGGTATCCTCTAGCTGATGCTGAAACTTTGGGATTCTTTTGTTGGTGTTTGTTTCTTGCCTTGTTTTTATGTCTTCTTGTCTGCATATTCCACCTAAGAGAAAGTGTTTGGGACGAAGACGACTTGGATGGTATTTCGCAACATTCACCTTAGTTTCACACAACCCTCCGGGTTTATTTCTTATGATGTTCGTGTTTCACCAATTTTCTTCATTTTGGGGTAGGTCGTATGGTCTTTGTTAGTTGACCTTATTCTAGCGGGTTGTATCGTGTGAGAGTACCCTCAGTCACTCATTTGTTGATTTTTATCCAGTGGGTTGTGTCGTGTGGGTGTATCCCTGGTAACCCGTTTGCTAAATTTTACCCGGCGAGTTGTGTCGTGTGAGACCATGACGTGTGGGACCGTCGTCCGTGCGGATTATCCCTGATTGATTCTCCTTGTTGGATTGTCTGTTGATTTGTCCAACATAGCCTACCACTCTTACCTTCCTTTCTTATGATGTTTTAAGCAAGAGATTTCTCCTCCAGCTTACGGGAGAGTGTTGGAGTTTGCATATTTTTTTATTATTTTAGTCCATGTAAGAGTCTTTAAGTATGCATGGGTTTAGTCTCACATTGTACTTTTTTACTTTATGAGTCCTTGTAAGTACTATAAATACCCCCCCCCCCCAGTGAGGGATGAATAAATTGCCCTGTTTACTGCTTTTCTTCTATTTCATAGGTTTGGTCAGACCTAATACCAAATAACACCAACAAATGTTAAAAAATGATAAACGAAACAATCCCAAACTAAAATTAGCCAATACACAAAGGAAAAAATGGAAGCATTAAACTAAAGAGTGTCTATGAATTAACCAACCAATAGTACAAAAAATTAGAAATCATGAAATGATAAGTTCAGAGCACGTAAGTCCGTTACAACAAAAACATAAGTTACTAAAGCAGAAGAACCAGAAGGAAAGCACTTTATCAATACTTTAGCTATATTTGAGCGACGTCGCTCAGTATTGCGCAACAAGCCCTGCAACATAAAACAAATGAGCCAAAAACATGGGTCAGTTGAAAACTTACCAACAATGGTGTAACGACCTATGAAGCACCGACATTTCAAAATGCCCATCGTATCGGTGTCGGACTCTCCGACACCCGTCCGACTCTCCGACACTCGTGTCAGAAGTCTGACAGGCTGGCTCACGCGGGTCTCACGTGTCTCGCTCAATCGAACATGCGTGTCACTAAGCTAGCTACTCATGGTGAGGCGTGAGACAATTTGTCTTCGAAATGAAATTTTGGTGAAAAATATTTTATAAGTATACAAGAGTGAGAACACATTTGTTAATGACTGGTGGAAAAAGAATTGAAAAGTGTGTAAAAGTCTCAAGAAGTGATATATTTGAGGTGAAAAAACTAGAAGAAAAGGTGAATGCTAGAATATCGAGTCTTGCTCTTAAAAAAGTGTCTTTGTCCCACTTTTAGCATTTCAAGTAGTGAAGGTGGACTAGTGGGATGGATATTTTCTCTAGAAAAAGGAAGATTTAAAATGAGAGAATATGTTTGCTTGAAAATCCATTATTTTTACTGATGATATATACTGGTAATGTGTTAATATTCTATCATTTTTTGACCTTCTGTTAAGTTTTGCATTTGAATATTTGATAACTAATATTCAAATATGACTTACTTTATCTGAAAATTTATTAATTGTTCATTTTTTGTTAAATGTTTTAGGATTTTCATAATTATAAAAAATAAATATTTAATATAAGTGTCTCAGCTTGTTGGAATATGATATTTTTTTAGAATTGACGAGTCGCGTGTCGGTGTCGTTGCAACATAGGTAACGACTCACCTCCTACCTAGCCAATACAATAACAATAATATGTACAAGTAAATTACATATTCATACAAGATGTAATCATCATGCATGTTCTCTACGGTTGACATATTCAAATGGGCATACTATGCAATATACATGCTAGTCGGAAATTATTATGGGTGCAACAAGAGCCCTGGTCAAACATCATAAGATTCTATCATGTCATCGCAACAAGCACATAACACATTAAAGGCATTATACACCTAGAGATCAGTGGGTTATACCTTTTAATAGACTCCCTACTAAAATATCTAATCCACGAACGTTGTCAGTCAAACCCTTCTCACGGGTCCTATCAACACCGGAACACGCAACCAAACACATTCACATAAAGTGCACTCAAGGCACTCAACACAAAGGAATACAAGTATTGTTAAATATCCTCTGACATGTCCGGCATGTCTCCCGACATGTCATTTTTTAAGGCAAAAACATATGTTTTTCGAAAAAAATAGATTGTTTTTTGTAAAATATAGGTCAACATATCCGATTTTTTTCAATAAATTGGCTGACACGACTTTTAAATATATCGTCTGCTATTTTATTTTATGTTATTATTAGGAAACTAGCAGCAAAATTTAAATCACATATATATTATATTATGTATGTTTAAATTGATTAGAATTGTTAGAAAATCCCATTTAGTGTAGGCCCATTATGTATTTATTATTGTTTTTCTCTCTCCTCTTTATTCCCACATCATGTATAGGACCTTCCTCTCTCTTTCTCTCATCTATATATTTGTATTCATTCTTTGTATTTTATACAAGTGAACATATATAAAAGGTTGGCTTTCTCCTTCTCTACATGGTATCAGAGTCACCGATTCTCCTTGAGCGGCTTCCCCCTTCTTAAACCGCACAACCCGCGTGGTCTTCTTCCCTGCATGTGGCCTGCTGCGGCCTGTTCTTCTGTTCGTTGCCCGCTCGGACTCCTGCGGCCTGCCTCCCTGTCCGCTCCGCTCCTCTTCTTCTGCTTCCTCTTCTTCTCTGTGGTTCCACCCCTCCCCTCAGACATCTTATAGCCTTCCCCCCCCTCTCTCGTCAAGTCCACCTCTCCCTATTTCTCCTCCAGACCGCTCAATCTCGCGGCCTGTTCCAGCCTGCTGCGGCCTGCGTCTCTCGCGGCCTGTTTCTTCTCGATGTGGCATGCTTCTCTCCCGGCCTGCTTCAGCTCGCTGCGGCCTGCTGCTCTCGCGGTCTGTTCCATCTCACTGCGGCCTGCTTCTCTCGCGGCCTGATCCAGTTCGTTGCGGCCTGCCTCTCTCGCGGCCTGCTCCAGCTCGCTGCGGCCTGCTGCTCTCGCGGCATGTTCCATCTCGCTGCGGCCTGCTTCTCTCGCGGCCTGATCCAGCTCGCTGCGGCCTGCCTCTCCTGCTCGTTGCGGCCTGCCTCTCTTGCGGCCTGCTCTAACTCACTGCGGTTTGTTCCTGGTTGCTGCGCTCTGTTCTCTCTTTCCGCTTGAGTCTTCTCTACTCGCGGTCTCTTCTCTCTGCCCGCTGCAGGCCTCATGTTTCTTTGACCGTTGTTGTGCTCAGCCAGACCGTGCGGACTGTTGCCTTCCCGCATTTAGGTCGTGGTCCTCTCCTCTTTCCTATCTGCGCGGCTTGTCTCTGTCCACTGCGGCCTTCTCTCTCCCGGCCTCCTCCTTTGGTCGTGGCCTCCTCCTGCAGCTGGCGTCTTCCCATCGTGATTGAGCGGTCTCAGCTCGAGTCGCGCGGTCTCCTTTGTTGACCGGTCAATTCTCCTAGCCGCTTCTCTTCTTCATGGCCTCTTCTGTTGATTCTGTCGGCACGGCGGTTCCTCCTGCTGACCGTCCGGCCTCTCTCCCGGAAGTGCGAGATGAGCTCTGTATTACTACAATCTCTCTGACCGGCAAGAAGAATTTTGTGGAATGGGCGCACTCTGTTCGTCGTGTCCTGCAATCCAAGGGGTTTCTTCATCACTTGACCCAGGACGTTATTGGTACTCCTACTGATGATTGGTTACGCAATGATGGTCGGGTGCAGACATGGATCCTTAATTCTCTTGATGACGAGTCTTATCGCCTGGCCATGTACCATGAGACGGCCAAGGACATGTGGGACGAGCTCCATACCCTTTACTCTGGCAAGGATAGTCTCCACCATCTGTATGACATTATCACTGCTCTTCAGGCCCTTGATAGCGGTGGCGCGACCGATCTGACCTCCTTCGTTGCTCAGGCTCGGTCTCTGGTCGAGGCTTGGATACAACATCAGCCTCCTACTCTGGATCTTGCAGCTCAACGTGCCCAAAAGGAAGCTGTGGGTATAGCCATGATGATGGCTCGGGTACCGCATCATCTTCACAGTGTACGGGCTCACATCCTCTCCTCTACTATTACTCCGTCTTTCTCAGATGTGTGCTCGATGCTTCTCAAAGTATCCCCGCCTCCGGATGTGCCCGGGCCTCCTTCTCCGGCCCTTGTTCAGCAGGCCCCTGCTCCTTTATTGTCTCTTCCATCTTCCGCTCGTGGAGGCCGCTATGATTCGCGGGGACGTGGTCGGAGTGGACAGCCTCGGCCTAAGTGCTCGTTCTGCGGCAAAGACGGGCATCTTGAAGCCACGTGCTATCGCAAACATGGTCGCCCTCCTCGTCTGCAGGCCTCTATTGCTGCCACCGACCCCTCTCCCACTCGTACTGACCTCGACGAGGTTCGTCTTCAGCTCCAGCATCTTCATGGACTGCTTAGCCGCCCGCCTGCATCGGTTGCCTCCGCTGCCTCCATCTCCAATGAAGGTATCACATGCCTCTCCTCTGGCCCGCGATGGATCCTCAATTCCGGTGCCACTCATCACATCACCTCTGTTCGGCCGCCTCAGTACTTGTCTTCACCTCACCCGAAGTACATTACTGTGGCCAATGGGGCATCTGTCCATGCCTCTGGATGTGCCCATTTAGTCTAGGCCCATTATGTATTTATTATTGTTTTTCTCTCTCCTCTTTAGTGCCACATCATGTATAGGACCTTCCTCTCTCTTTCTCTCATCTATATATTTGTACTCATTCTTTGTATTTTATACAAGTGAACATATATACAAGGTTGGCTTTCTCCTTCTCTACAAGAATTATTGTTTTGATTTTTTTTAACATTTTATTTTTACAATTAATTTTGTATATTTCTTTCAAAAAATTTTAATTTCATATTACAAAAAATATAAAAACATTTAATACATTTATTAGTTGATTATTTGCAAGTTTTTAATATAAATTCATAGGTTTGAAAAGACTAATAATCAATCAAAGATTTTTAACTTATAAATTTTTATTATTATTATGTTATCAAAATAAAATTATTGTATACTATTAAATATATTTTATAATGTATCATTTTGCATTTTTTAATAATATTTTAACTTAGATATTATTCTAATTTATTTTGTAATGTAAATTGCTCTTTTTTCATCTATTTGTTATATTTGTTTTATTTTTATAACATATAATATAGTTAGTATACATAAAAATAAAAATATTTATTTATATGACATGGAAATCCAATATTTTAAAATATCTCTAACATGTCTCCGACTTCCGACTTCCGACATCCGACATTTAAAAACTCAATCTGATATGCCGTTGACATCTGATATTTAAAACATTGCATACAAACCTCACATCTATGAGCATTCCCGTCTGCTCGGATTATGGATCACATCTATCAGCAGAAAGGACATTATAGTGCCTTGTAACAATTATGCTTGTTTTGGCAGTAATGATTACGCCTGTTCTAGACGTACAACGTATGCCTAGGGTGGAAAAAAATTTACATTTGTTCTGGCGATACCAAACACAATCACAACCCTACATAGGATGAACCGATCCTCTCTGTCAAAACACATGACTGTAGACGTTCACGCCAATCTCGTCTATAGGAAAACACAAACAAGTATCATATAGAATACTCAGTTTGACCCTCCAATCACATAACCACGGACGTCCACACTAGTTCCTGTATCAAAAGTATATTCATGGAAGAAAGCATCATAGCATGCCTCAGATCATTAACATAATTCCTAGCCTCACATGATTCATTAAAATCAATATAAGGTAACACCCTGCTAGTCACAAAGTATCACCATAGATGTCACGTCGCCCTACTACACACAAAGGAAACATCAATCATGTCATGCACCATATCACTCCCGAGGATAACAATCATTCTCATCATATTACCCAACTATTCTCAATGGTATAAACCTACACATCTTACCAGCGAGGAATTAGTCGTTCACATCAAGCACAGCTAATCTCCTTATGACTCGCCGACCAACATTATGAAGAGGAACATTAATCGTATACAAAATTTTACTCATACCACTAGGGGTTCACACTCATAAATAGGGTGTATAACAAATCGGCATATCACAATAGAACCCTAAATCCTTTCAGGGATTCTAAGGGTTGAGAACCTTGTCCTGACCGCATATCCTAAGTAGAACATTGATGAATAAACGCATAATTACTTGTTACCGCATCTAAGACTCTCCTAGATGAACGTTACAAGCAAACATCACTGGTGTTGGAACCAAGATAATTGGTTTCTGCTGTTCAGACCAAGGGGGTGACCAAAGGTTACTAGCTTAGTGGTCGATCCAACTGAGACTCGACGAGAAAAAGCTAGCGAGCTCAAAGAACAACTCCGGATTGCCTACAAACAAGACTCGTGTACTGCAGCGAGAAGGTCTCGCCACACACCCGGAAGTCTAAAGGAACTTCCCCTCCTAAAGTCAATGCTGAGCTAGGCACAATGGAAGCGGACACTGAACTCTCCCATCATAGGGGGGTGATGAAGGTCCTTTCAGCTTGTGCCTCGGAGTCCTATTTATAGTCAAATCCAAGGAGGATGGGGGTTTGTTCTGCAAACAGCCGCTCTCGCCTTAACAAGAATGTAATTCACAGACCCAGACGGGATGCGAGTACTCTCCTGAAGGCCGCCGAGCACTCGCGACGAGTACTCTCCTGTAGCGTCTTCCTTAGTCATTTTTAATCTCCACAAATTACGGGTTATACATCGCCGCTTTTTTCGGAATCGACACGAGCTCGAACAATGTAGGACTCCTGATTCGGAGAGATGGGTGCTAGATGACATGCCACTCGTTTCCCCTCCCAGGAGTGGAGCTCAACTGGAGGTGGAGAAGAGTCGACACCTCTAAGGAGCCGGGCTCAACTGGAAATGGAGAAAATTCGACACCTTCAAGTAGTCAGGCTCAATTGAAGGTGGAGAAAAGTCGACACCTTCCAGGAGTCGAGCTCAACCGGATGTGGAGGAGAGAGACAACATCTTGCAGGAGGTAAGCTCAACTGAAGGTGGGGAAAAGGTCGGCACCTCCCAGGCCATTTATTAAATGAGTGAGCTCGACTGGAGGTGGTGAAAAGAGTCAACACCTCGCAGGAGCCGAGCTCAACTAGAGGTAGAGAAAAGGTCGACACCTCTCAGGCCATTCGCTAAACAAGCGAGCTCAACTGGAGGTGGAGGAAAGGTCGACACCAGCCAGGCCATTCGCTAAACGAGCGAGCTCAACTGGAGGTTGAGAAAAGGTCGACATCTACCAGTTCATTCGCTAAACACCCGAGATCAACTGGAGGTGGAGAAAAGGTCGACACATCCTAGGACATTCGCTAAACAAGCGAGTCAACTGGAGGTGGAGAAAAGTAGACACCTCCCAGGAGCCGGGCTCAACTGAAGGTGAAGAAAAGTCGACATTTTCTAGGAGTCGAGCTCAACTGGAGGTATAGGAGAGAGTCGACACCTTGCAGGAGGTAAGCTCAACTGAAGGTGGGGAAAAGGTCGGCACCTTCAAGGTCATTCGCTAAATGAGCGAGCTATACTGGAGGTGGAGAAAAGAGTAGACAGGTCGCAGGAGCTGAGCTCAACTGCAGGTAGAAAAAAGGACGACAACTCTCAGCCCATTCGCTATACAAGTGAGCTCAATTGGAGGTGGAGAAAAGGTCGACACCTCCCAGGTCATTCGCTAAACGAGTGAGCTCAATTGGAGCTGGAGAAAAGGTCGACACATTCCAGGCCATTCACCAAACGACCGAGCTCAATTAGAGGTGGAGAAAAGATCGACACCTCCCAGGTCATTTGCTAAACGACCGAGCTCAACTGGAGGTGGAGAAAAAGTCGACACCTTTCAGGCCATTCGCTAAACGAGCGAGCTCAAATGGAGAGGGAGGAGATTCGACACCTTCCAGACCATTCGCAAAACGAGCGAGCTCAACTGGAGGGGAATAAGAGTCGACACCTCCCAGGTCATTCGCTAAACAAGCGAGCTCAACTGAAGGAGGTGGAGAAGAGTCAACACCTCCAGGTGGAAGCTCAACTGGAGATAGAAGAAGAGTCGACACCTCCTAGGTCATTCGATAAACATGCGAGTTCAACTAAAGGAGGTGGAGAAGAGTCAACACCTCTAGTTGGAAGCTCAACTGGAGGTGGAAGAAGAGTCGACAACTCCCAGGCCATTCGCTAAACAAGCAAGCTCGACTGGAGGAGGTGGAGAAGATGAGTCGAACCCGGGTGGAAATTAGACCGCATGCAGGGGAGGAGCTCGTGCAGAGGCCCAAACTACGGCAACAACACGACTCGAGGGCTACAACTCACTCGAGGGGGCAAGTAGTCGGTATGCGGAAGAGGAGCTCGTGCAGGAACCCAGACTACGGCAACTACTCGGCTCGAGATATTCAATCTACTCGAGTGGGCAAGTAGCTGGTATCCAAAAGAGGAGCTCATGCAGGGACCCGGACTACGGCATCAACACAACTCGAGATCTTTGATCTACTTGATGGGGCAAGTAGCCGGTATGCAGGAGAGGAGCTCGTGCAGGGATCCGGACTACGACATCAACCAGCTCGAGGCCTTCGATCTACTCAAAGGGGCAAGTAGCTAGTATGCAGGAGAGGAGCTCGTGCAGGAACTCGGACTACAACAACACGGCTCAAGGACTACAACTCACTCGACGAGGCAAGTAGTCGGAATGCAGGAAAGGAGCTCGTGCAGGAACTCAAACTACGACAACAACTCAGCTCGAAGTCTTTAATCTACTCGAGGGGGCAAGTAATCAGTATGCAAAAGAGGAGCTCGTGCAGGGATCCAGACTACGGCATCAACGCAGCTCGATGTCTTTGATCTACACGAGTGGGCAAGTAGTCGATATGCAGGAGAGGAGCTCGTGCAGGAACCCGGACTACGACATCAACACAGATCGAGTTCTTCATCTATTCGAGGGGGCAAGTAGTCGGTATGCAGGAGAGAAGCTCGTGTAGAAACTCGGACTACGTCAACAACTCAGCTCGAGGTCTTCATCACACACCCTTGTTCACCTTTTGGGGACATCAAACTCCTTCAAGTGGATGTTTGTTCTCGTTTTTGCGAATTTTGTAGTAAAAGGCAATGTTGTTTTACATAATGTAGTGATAATAAAAAAAGGACTCACTAATTTATGATGACTTTCCTTGTTGAAGTGAGGTATGGGTAATAACCTGATGATTCTTCATAGTGAAATATAAGCCGCTAAATAAGATCATCTTGAGTATAAACACTCATCTCAAGTAAGTACTCCCTGAATATAGATTTATTCGGGATCTTGCAGATATGGGTAGTTGAGGATGTCCTCGACAGTATGAGTCATTGAATATATGAAATGAATAATATACTTGTTGAAGCGGCTACCTAGCGAGCAGGAACTCGCGGAATTAAAGAGAACAATTGGTTGTCGAAGAGAATATCTCGCGAGTAGGAACTCGCGGATTTAAAGAGCACCTTGTAAATATGAAGTCACAAACATACTTGTTGAAGTTATGGCCTCGCGAATACGAATTCGCAGAATTAAAGAGAATACCATATATCCTGAAGCAAAGATCTCACGAGCATGACCTCGTGGAATTAAAGAACACCATATAAATATGAAGTCGGGAACTAATGCATATCAAAGAGATAAAATGAATATTATAGATGTTGAAGTGATGATCTCGCGAGTATGAACTCATGGAATTAAAGAGAATGTCCTGGTAACTGAAGTGATCACCTCGCGAGTATAAGATCGCGGAATATAAAAGAATGACATAGTTGATAAAGCAAAGACCTTGCGAGTTTGAACTCGCAGAATTAAAAAGAATGCTTTTGGTTGCTGAAGTGATGACCTCGCAAGTATAAGCTCGCGTAATGTAAAAGAATATCATATTGCTGAAGAGAATACCTCGCGGGTATAAGCTCACGGAATATAAGAGAATAACCTACTTGTTGATGCGAAGACCTTGCGAGCATGAACTCGTGGGACTGAATAGAGTACCAGGATTGCTGATATGACGACCTCGTGGCATATAAAAGAATCCTTAGGGTGCTGAAGTGAGGATCTCGCGAGTTTGAACTCGCGGAACTAAAGAGACCCCTTGTGAAGATGTCGACCATGGTAGTTGAAAATAAAGACCTCGCGAGTATGAACTCGCGGAATTAGGGGGAACCTCTTATAAATAGGAAGTCGCAGTCCATAATTGTTGAAGAGGTGATATCGTGAGTGTGAACGCGCAGAATTAAAGGTAAATTCCACAGTTGCGGAAGTGATGTCCTAGCGATTATGAACTCGCTGAATTAATAGAGGATACCCCGTGACCCCAAGAGATAAGCTCGCGGAATAAGAAGGAATAATTTGTATCCTCATGAGATGAGCTTGCGGAATAAGATAGAATACATCGTGGCGTCGCGAGATGAGCTCGCGGAATAAGATAGAATACCTTGCGTTCTCGCGAGATGAGCACGCGGAATAAGATAGATCACCATGGTTGATGAAGTGAAGACCTCGCAAGTATGGACTCAAGGAACTTAGAGCGCACCTTGTAAATATTAACTCAGAGTATCAACTGGTGAAGAATGACCTTGCAAGGGTAAACTCGCAGAATATAGAAGAATCCCCAACGAGTGTGGGCATGCGGAAATGTGTTTGGCCATGACCCTATCATGTGGATCCCTATGTGATGATTGTCGTTGTGGTCGAAGCGTCTAAGCCAACACTGTTTATAAATCACACGAGTGCACTCACGGGCTTTACCAAAGCACTCATGAGCGTTAATACGTACTATGTATGAAGGTGTTAGCACAAAAAAGGGGGAAAACAAGGGCGAAGCGTCTCCCTCGATCTTATGAGATTTTTTATTTTCTACACTCCAACTCACCCAGATTTGAACTCGCTTGCCCTTGGAATCGCTTCTAACCAAGCTCGATATTATCTCGCCTGGACTTAAGCCTCCCTAGATGAGGTCATCTGCACAAGGTCACCTCGCATCTTGCGAGCAGAACACAGGCGAGCAAGACTCATGCGAGTAGTACAAATACAAGCGGAAGACATGTGAATAAAACACATGTGAATAGGACATGCGTGAGTAGGATATCTGCGAGTTTGTACCGGCGAGCAGATCATCTGCAAGTTTCTACCTGGGAGCAGATCATCTGCGAGTAGAATGCCTGCGAGCAGATCATCTGCGAGTAGAATGTAACTCCTCAACCTAGTTTAACAACCAATCAGCCGTCCGGCCGGGTCCAGCGAAAAGAAGTAAACTAAGAAACAGTATTAAAACTGGGACATAACAGACATAAATGAAAAGAACTGAAAAGAAAGCTTACAGCGGAAGTTGAATATGAAACTACGGGTAAAAGTGTACCTCAACAAGTTGAATTCACGGAGCCACTAGATAGAAAAGAACTAAACCACTGAATATCTGAAATATTACACAAAATCTGGTACATATACAAATTCTTAAACATTAATATTACATGTATCCAAAACTAAGCAGTATGGTACTATAAGTAAAACAACAACTGAAAGGAAACAAACTATAGGAGCGACTCCACAAACACGCTCATCCTAGGCGCAGTTTCTCCCCTGGGTCCCCTGTAAAAACATGCTCAAACATGAGTCAGCTCAAAGAGAGAGTAAGAAAAACTATTCCTCCTGGTGACACTAAAATTGTTTTAGAAGAAATGTATACATGTTTTGAAAATACTTTTGTGCTATAGAAAAACAGTATCCTAGTGTATTGTGCATGGTTTTCTAAAAAAAACTGGCAAAATAAATGACTTTTCTAATTACTCATAATGTGTGAAGTTTACTCAAGTTTCAAATAATTTGGTTAACTAAGAATTTCTAGTGTTCGGTCTAAACTTGAGTTCTAAATTCACTTATGACTGTCTTTCGACAAGTTCTAGGCAGGGTAATTCTATCGCGCAAAACTAGTCTAATGATCTGAGTACTACTAACGAACTCAAGTGTTCTAGTGTCTCACGGACACAGACCCGAATCTACTAATCTTCTAAATCGAGATACATCTCCCAAACAAATTGACTCATGGGGTGTACCACCCACGAGAAAGACAGTGTGTCTTATCTAGCACGAGAAGAAGTTTCAGACGTGTTTACTAATCATATACTAACCGGTGCTACCCTGCTTACGTTCTCATATGTGTGTCTTGAGTAGTGTCTCTTACTTATTACTCTTTAAAACCCAAATTCACCAATCTGATATGTACCCGCACCCTAAATATTTATGCGATAACATGTTTTCATAATATTTCTAGTTTTATGTAAATCTAATTTGCGATGAAATATACTATTTTGGATGTATACTATTTTGAGTAATGAAAAATACTACTATGTTACGCTATCTGATATAACTAACCAAAAGGAATAAGAATTTCTTACAGCAGTATTGCGACGCTCGTACACCTGACGCGGCGGCATTGCTTTTATGTTTGGAAAGTGTTAAAAGCTCTCTTTCTGATTCTCCCTACAACCCCAAAGGAGTAGATAAGGTTATAAACACCACTTTTAATTTTAGGGCATAACACTACATAATGAAGATGAGGAATTTACCCCTTCTCTAACACCGAAGTGTTTAAACTCTTTCTTTTTATACACTTTGAGAACTGCACAAAAGATCGGCAATCTCTACACGGGGAGGAGTCGATCACTCTAATTTCTGCAATCAAGGGTGAACTCATTCTTAACAACATGCTTAAGAGAAGGGACTACTGGAAAGATCGAGGTGAAAACATTGCCTTACCCGGATAGATGAATAGAAAAAGGGACTACTGGAAAGATCCCATGCGAAAAGCCCAAAAGCTAACCGGCTTCAGCTGCTAGGGTTGAAAAGTCCGGAGAGAAATAGAGAGAAAATTACAATGATCAAAGAGGGGTTTACAACCTCTACTGAGGACGGAAAACTAAAGCAAAACTCACGACTACTACTTACATGAGCAGAAAAATCGGGAAATACCGACGATCGACGGGGAAGCCCTAAAGGAACGGCTCGTCGAGGGCTTCTAGAAGAGGGGGAAGATGCAGCACTTAGACGACTGCTTCCACCTGGGCCGCGGACGAACAAGGAGAAGGAATGGAGTCGAACCTACGGGAGAAGGAGGGGATGGGGCGGTTTCGATTCCGATCGGGATCAGTTTCAACCAGGATAAGGGGTAATAATCGCGATAAGGGGGAGGTTTGCGGGTTTTAAAAAGAGCGGCGAACCGGAACAGTTTCGGAAACTGCTTAAGGGCCCAACCGGCACCCCCTTTTGAGATGCATTGGGGTTTTCACTTAAATTACAAAAATTCCTTTATCTTTTTAACTCTAAGAGTAATTTAAAATACTCATCCCTCGCCCTGTAAGTTAAAACGCGCCGAACACAAACTCAGCGGCTAAAAATTAATCCTCTAATTAATACTAACAACGTACCTCGCTGAATCGCTGGCTTGATCAAACTCGCTCGCGATCAGACCCGGTAATTAAATTGAACTCTCGCGTCAAATTACAGATGTTACATAGAATGCCTGCGAGTAGAATGCCTGTGGGCAAATCATCTGCGAGTAGAATGCATGCGGGCAGATCATCTGCGAGTAGAATGCCTGCGGGCAGATCATCTGCGAGTAGAATGCTTGCGGGCAGATCATCTGCGAGTATAATGTATGGGGGCAGATCATCTGCGAGTAGAATGCTTGCGGGCAAATCATCTGCGATTAGAATGCATGCGGGCAGATCATCTGCGAGTAGAATGCCTGCGGGCAGATCATCTGCGAGTAGAATGCCTGCGGGCAGATCATCTGCGAGTATAATGTATGGGGGCAGATCATCTGCGAGTAGAATGCCTGCGGGCAGATCATCTGTGAGTAGAATGCCTGCGGGCAGATCATCTGCGAGTAGAATGCCTGCGAGCAGATCATCTGCGCGTTTGTACCTGCGAGCAGACCATCTACGAGTAGAATACCTACGAGCAGATCATCTGCGAATTTGTACCTGTGTGTAGGACATCCATCAATTTGTACCTGCGAGTAGGACATCTGCGAGTTTGTACATGCGAGTTGATTGATCTTGCCTAACGAGTTGAACGATGACAAGAAGTAGCTTAAGATAAGTTTGCCAAATTTTAGGTTGCCCTAATGAACTCGCCGACCAAGTTCTCCATAACAAACTCGTCAATTGAGGCCTCCATGATGAAGAAATTGCTTATTTTGGGCTCACCTATGTTGGAACTCGCCTGAGCTAGAACTTGCCTAAAATGAAGTTCGCCTTACTGGGGCTCGCCGGAACTAGCCTCAGTTGGAACTCACTTAAATGGGAGATCGCCTCAGCTGGATCTCGCCTAACTGGAGCTCGCCCCAGCTGGAACTCACCTAACTGGACCTCGTCTGGACTAGAACTAACCTCGCATCCTTCACATCATCGCTCGTCGTGAGATTTCGCACTAAAGTTTATTTCTCCGATCACGGTCCACGCTCACCGCACCAAAAAAATTGAAACCAAGATAATTGGTCCATGTTGTTCGGACCAAGGGGGTGACCAAAGGTTACTAGCTTGGTGGTCGATCCACGTGAGAGTCAGCGAGAAGAAGCTAGCAAGCTCAAAGAACAACTTTGGAATGCCTACAAACAAGACTCGTGTGCTGCAGCGAGGAGGTCCCGCCACACACCCCAAAAACTATAGGAACTTCCCCTCCTAAATTCATTGTTGAGCTCGGCACAAGGGAGGCAGACGGTGAACACGCCCACCATAGAGGGGGAGGGGGGGTGAAGGTTCTTTCAACTTGTGTCTCGGGGTCCCATTTATAGGCAAATCCAAGGGAGGGGGGTTTGGTCGGCAGATAGCCGCTCCCGCCTTAACCAGAATGTTATTCCCAGACCCAGACGGGGTACGAGTACTCTCCTGAAGGCCGCCGAGTACTCCCGACGAATACTCTTCTGTAGCATCTTTTTTAGTCATTTTTAATCTCGACAAATTACGGGTTATACAACCGGATCAACTAAAAAGGCTTTATTGGCTTCACCACAATGCTTAAGCTCAGAATCGAACGTCGAGCACATGCTTCCACTATGACGGGGACAAAATCTCATGCTCAATGGTTAATATGAAAACGTAGCTTCCCAAGTAGAATAATGATGAATACACGTATAATTATCTGTGACCACATCTAAGTCTCTCCTAGATGAAAGTTAGGAGCAAACATCACCAGATCAACCAAAAAGGCCTTATCGGCTTCACCGCAATGCCTAATCTTAGAATCAGACGTCGAGCGCATGCTTCAATTATGACGGGGACAAAATCTCACGCCCAGAGGTTAATAAAAAACGTAGCTTCCACCACTCCACTAATTAGCGAAAGTAGGGAAGACCAAAGTAAAAAAAATAAAGCAAAGTTTTAAACAAACGAGTCTTAAGCCCGAGAGAAAAGGCCCATTACCTTCTTTCCCTAACGACTAGTCATGAGATCTTCCACCAAGAAGGATTAGCACGAGTAGGGAAGGATACTCTACGCGTTGACGAAAATGGATCTCCGATCAGGCTCCTAGATCTCCAGCGGCACCTTGTCCACTCCAAAAACCCTCTTCCTCTTCTCCTTCTCCAAAATTTGGAAAGAGAAATCTAAATGAAGAATAAAGTGTAAGGATCCCTCTCCCACGACCTAAAATCTAGGAAGCACCCGTACGGGTACAAGTATCGGGTACGATACGTATCCGGTACAACAAAATTTAAAAACAAAGATACAGGTATGACAGGAAATGTTTTATTAAATATAATTAATATATATTTATATATATCGTAAATGTAATTATAAATTTTCAAAATAATAAAACATAAAACATAAATAATCAATTGAAGTACAAATCCACAGCTAATGCAATATAACATGAAATTCTTAAACATAAAATATTCCTAATCATTTCAAATTTAAGGATGTTCATCACTCATTTTTTTCATCTTTCTCCGTATTGTTAGAGATCAAGGCATCTTCAATTTCTGGTTCATCTAAAGACAAGTTGGCAACTATGAAACACCGGTACGGGTACGAGTGTCTGGTACGATAATAAAATTTAAATCAAATTCTTTATTGTTTTAATTAAAAAATATATTTAAATCTAAAACCCATTTTGTCACTATACTAAACAAACAACACTAGTAATATTTATGGGTCACAAAATTTTCTTTTTTGAAAAAAACGAGGAAGTCTTTTGCTCACTTTAGAAAAACATACTCATGTCACAATATGCAGAATGATCTGCAAAGTCCAAGTGTATCTGTAGATTAGAGTAATAGGTGTACCTGCCGAGTATCGGGTACGTACTGGTACTGGATATGTATCTGGTACGGGTACGTGACTCTCAAGTAAGTATCGGTGTTTCATAGCCTAAAATCACCAGAAAATGATCTGGGGCGTCTAAGACAAACCCCCAATCACACGGCCAAAATTGTTGCAGAAAATGAACCCGTAACTAGACATGAGACACTGACACCTTGGTTGAAAGGTCGCGTCGCCCTTACAGGAAACAGGATTCTACGTTATCTTGTACATGTTCATGTCAAAAGGCCTTGTACCTCTCTGTCATTTCACTGAAGAAACGGGTAATAATGGGTATATGACAAGGGTAGGACCAACCAGTGTCATCAAGGCGTGCAGAGCAAGAAAAGCTCCGGACGAGCCCCCGATCATACCCCGACCTGACAAGAGCATACGCAACTATGGGCAAGGCACCTACATGCATAAGAATTTATTAAGGAGAGAAAATGAGGCATTACAAGAAAACACAAATTAAATCTAACTATAAAAGATTGTAAAAGTTGTAATAAAGAGTGGGTAAAATTGAAAAGATGAATATTTCACGGGGAATGTTTTTTATTTTTCCCTTATATAGTATAGATATCAATTTGGTAGTTTTAATAGAACATTGTTTAAATAATTATTATTTTTTTAAAATATATTTGCTTTGAACATAAATTTAACCAAATATATTATAGATACCAAAGAATATTTTGGAGGACATTGAGAGTGGTCAATAGTCCACGTCGCATGATGTGCATAAGGGACCTCGTGCATAATTGCTAGGTTTAAAAAAATAGCGCAATAGGTAACTTTGGCATAACTAAATTCTTTCATGGAAACACAGCTGCAGAACTACTCTAAACTACTCCAGAGAGGGGGAAAAGTTAGTCCAAATGAGCAAAACAAAAAATATTTCTTTTTCACAGAAGCACAAGGGTGGGTAGGAAGTTGTAATTTTTTGGTTATTACTGCTCCTAAGCTTCATATGCTAACAACAAAACATGTTTCAGCTCATGGAGAGACATATTTTTACTCCTAATTGTTAAAACAAAACTCATAAAACCATCCCTAAAATGAAGAAACATATTTTTGGTTATATTGTGCAGTTTTGCTAAAAAGTTCATTTTTTCATGGACAAGGCACAATTAGTACTTTAGTAGGGTTAATTAATTTAACTGCTAAAGTACCAAGAGACGCAGCCAGACAAAATGCCTCAGTTCCCACCTGTTATCAAAAGGAGTAAGAAGAAGTCCAGCTAATCCGAAACAAAAAAAAGCACAGAATTGTTACCTATCAACAACAAGAGAAGTTGCTCGCCCAGAAGCAAAGGATGTAAGAACCTGACGAGGAAAATAATAATAATAAAGGATCAAGGAAAAAGTCGGAATATGAAACTCAAACCATGAACGAAGTACAGATTAGAACTTCTAAAAGTATAAGTAGAGATGATGTATTAATATCATACAGCATTTTTTGCTACAAATAATGCAGGAACATTGTAATTCTCAAACATGAGCTCTGCCATCCTGACATAGAGAAGAACAATAATTTTCACCAATCAGATTCTATAAAGGTAAAGTTGATGAGAGTATAAAAGGAACTATTGAGGCAACTCAATGCTTACATAGTAGAACAATAAGCACGGAAGCTAAAGGCCAAATTTTGTTTAATCAAAATGCGGAGAAAAAAAACTTTCCTTACTAAAAAGAGAAATGCTCTTTTCACCCACTCAGTAAACACATTTTCAATGCGATCACTAAGTTATACAGTATAAATAAATATATAAATAATTATTGGTCCACAAGCTCCCTTAACAATGAGTCTATTATAAAAAACATATGCATGTGTTAAAAATGTGCTAACTTTATGAGTGTGGTTTCTGTCCAATTAATTGAGCAATTCAGAAAAGATGCAATAGTGGATGCAGGATTTTTTCTGTGTGGGCGGAGAATTAATTTATTCCAAAAAAAATTTAATGAACAAATAACCCTAATGCTAAACCCTTATAATGAATTTTTTGTATAATATGTCTAACACGACAACAACACTCAAGCATTTATCTGACCATAGTGGGGTCGGCTATATGGATCATTCGTTGTCATTGCGCCCTATCTTTAGTCATAATCTCAGTAATGCCTAAGTACATCATGTCTTTCCCAGTAGTTTCATTCAAATGTTTTAATACTTACGACGCTTGGTGGTATTGCAAGGGTGACACGATAATTTGAACCTAAATACAATGTAATCGTCGATATCTCGACAAATAAATTTGAGCAATGAAAATTCTAACTCCACGCAAATATTTGAAATTGAAAACACTTAATTAATTTTGGCAATTTATAATGGCTTCCTCCGCTCGGAGGGCCAAAGCAAAGCACGCGGCAAATGTCTCATCCTGCAAATTATTAACGTACTAAAGACAATTTCTACTGACAAGAATCTCAGCAAAATATAGGAGTTCACTAAATGAAAATATCAATCCAAATAATCCAATACCAAAAAAAACTCACAAAGCAGAGGGCTGAACCGAGACACTGAAGAAGTCAGAGCCGGATGGGTAGGATCGCGATCAATAGCGAAATAGGAGGCGAGACGGTGATGGCGGTGGCAGTCCGTGGTGGAAAACGGGGAGATCGGGCCGGAAATAGATAGATCCGGTCACTAGGGAATAGATCCGAGTGGGGGCGGATCCGGGGTACGGGATGATGTATGGATGCTGGAAATAACGTTTCGAGGCTGGAATTCCAAGATCCGAATTGATCTTGGGAATCTGGGCTGGAGGAAAGTGAATCCACGTAAAGGGGAAGATGGAGGTGGTTGGCTAGGGTTAGGGAGGGCTTGGATGTAGGTGCGGCTCAAGGGGGTTGGGCGGCTAGAGGTTGCGAAGAGGTGGAGGGGTGGCGGTCCTGTAGCAAGAGGGAGGGGCGGGGGAAATAGGAAGGGGTTGGGCTGGCGGCGGGCGGCTGAACTGTTGTAGGAAAACAGCCCGCAGGCTGTTTTTGGACGGACTAAGGGGGCTGCAGCGGAGGGAAGGGGATTTGAGGGTTGGAAAATGAAGGTAAGGATAGGGGGAACCTTGGGGGGAAGAACGAGCACCTAGGAGTCGTCACCTAGGGTTCCACAGCGTCGGCACCAGAAAGTGATTGCTCGAATCCGGGAATAGAAGTCTCCAAATTCTGCAATGTCTTGGTTCAGCCTCTTAGACCAATATTTATAATAAAACAAGACGCTAGGGCACCCCTATTAACGGCTATGATTGGTTGGTGGGAGAGTCCACTAAAATACATGAAAATAAACCAATAAAAATAAACTAATATATGATCTCGACTCACGACACGGATCCGGACACATCTGCGGAGTCCGATCGTCGATCCGGGCACGTCATATATTAATATGGTAAGTCGTCAAATCAGCAACGAACGGGCCCAAAGCTCGTGCTCTCGTCTCTGCTCCGCATCAAAAAGACTAGCATTTTTCCAATAAGTTAACAACTTAAACGAACTTGATATAATACATGATATTCTAAAGGAAAATACATTCAGAAAATGGCCTTATTTAATAGGAGTTAATGTGGTAGAGCGTTGGGGCTAGAGCGTGTTAGCAATGTCAGGTATGGCTTGCAAGATGATTCATGTTGGAAGGGCTAATGTGGTACTAGGAACCTTAGCTATGTGCATTCTTATATCCATGCAATTTGCTAAAAGTAAATTGCCTTTTAAGTTAGATACATTGTGTACAGGGTATTTCAAGAGGTGGTAGTCTATCAAGTGTCTACTCCCCTCTCATTCAATCACCTCTTCTTTCTTCTTATAGAGGGTAAACTGAATTCCCTACACTACTATTGTTCTGATCCATTTTCATTTTTTTTCTTTTATTAAGCAAGATTCTTTACCAAATTCAGTGCTCCCCTCTGCTTATATTATTACAAAGAGCAGTAAACAGCTCTTTTTCTACAGGGGCCTGTCATATTTATTTTAGGTTTTTCTTAAATTTCTAAAAATGCATCTTGTAGTGCTTCATATACTATTGTATGCTATTTCACAAAACAGTACTTTAATTATTATATCTATCTTTTTATTTTTCATTGCATATTCTTGACTTACTGGGTGTAAAAAAATTGAAATATTAAATATTGTCCGAGTCAACATTTTATATAGGTACATATGAAATGTTGTCTTGCCAATGTCAGTATGTTAATATGCTGAAATATCATTGAGCTTTTTGAGTTTACATAATTATACGGACTTGTCTATCAACATTTCATCGGAAAAGATTTGAATGAAATAATATTATTATGTTTCTTAGATATTCCTGTTGTATCTGAAAATTCTTCTCTTTCGCATCTGGTTCTCTCACGAGATGTTATCCCTTGGTTCCTCAATGGAGTATACCACCTAATGACGTCCTTCGGCATCCGTCCGATCTGCGTGATTTTTTCAGAAAAGTTTAGTTTCTCCCTCTTCTATCCCACACTAGGAAGATGGATCGATTGACTCCTTGGATCTCTCTAAATCATCTTTCTAGTGTTATTCCCATCCAATGGTTTTAATGCCTAAAAAGAGTTCTACCTCCTTATTTAGGTACCTAATGATTTTGAACCTTAAGGGTTTAATGCTCTAGGATCCTTGGTGATCCTATTGGTAGTGTCCCCAAATTTTTATGACAACGGTAACTTTTTGGGTGATTTCCACTAGCCTTTTTTGACTTAATCTAAAATTCTTCGGTATTTTTCACTCCCCTTATCTCATTGTCTGATGTGGTTGATTATCGTGATGGCTCACAACCCACTTGATCTACCCAGGTTGTGCACGATCACACCTGACGCGGGGCGAATCTATAAGCGGCGGTAAATTGGCGACCTAACCCTACATGTTATGCAACAGTCCGACGATTAGATCACAATTAGATAATAAATAAAACATCTCACGCAAAATAAATCCACGACAAGGCAAAATATTTTATTAGGGCAAAAGCAACCTTAGGCTTTCCTCCGCGTGGAGGGCTAAAGCGAGAGCGCGCGACGAATGAATCATGCAAATCATAATATTTATCTAACAAACTACTACCATACGAGATATTCAAACAAATATGATATCCAATCTGATAAATAAATGCTGAAAAATAATAATCCAATACAACAATATTCACGAAATAGTGGGCTAACTAAGGCAATGAAGATTCCGGAGCCGGATGCGTCGATCGGCAACCAAATGTGGAACCGGAGGCGAAACGATGATGGTAGTGGCTGTCCTCGGTGGTGGATAGCGAGATCGGGCCGGAAAAAGATAGATACGTCCACGAGGAGGGAGATCCGGGCGGGAGAGACTAGATCCGATATTTTGGGATCGGATCCGGGTAAAGGGGTGATGAAAGGAAGGTGAAAATAACGGATCAGGACTGAAATTCCAAGATCTGAATTGATCTAAGGAATTTGGGTTAAAGGGGGAGTGGAACCACATAGGAGGGAGGTAGGGGAACTTGCGGCTAGGGTTGCGGCTAGAAAGGAAGGGGCGGTTAAGAGGGGGAAGGACCATGGTTGGATGGAGGGGGGCTGTCGGCGGCTGGGGAAAGGAGGGAGTGGAGAGGGGGTGTCGGCGGCACTGCAGCAGGGAGGAGGGCGGTGGACAGGACGGGGTTTGGCGGGCTGGCGGCCGTAGGAAACGCAGCAGGCCGGCGACTTTAGGGAGGGTTTTGGGGGTTGTCGATGGCTGTATGAGGGGTGTGGGGTGGAAATTGAGGGCTAGGGATAGGGGAAGGGCTAGGGGAGGAGAAACCAACCTAGGAGTCGTCACCTAGGGCTCCACGGCGTCGGCATCAAGGGGTGATCGCTAGAATCCGGGAATATCTCTCCAAAATTCGGCAACGCCTTGGTTCAGCCTATTATACCATTATTTATAATAAAAACTAGATACTAGGGCATCCCTATCAACGACTATAATTGGCCGGTGGGAGAGACCACTAAAATACATGAAAATAAATCAATAAAAATAAACTAATATATGAACTCGACTCGCGACGCGGATCTGGACACATCTGCGGAGTCCGATCGTCGATCCAGTCACGCAATATATGGTAAGTCGCCAAATCAGCCTCGAACGGGCTCAAAGCTCGTGCTTGTCTCTGCTCTGCATCAACACCACTCCTCAAATTACTATTATTCATCTTGACACGACAGACTCTGTCTTGGTCTTAATCTATTGCTCTGGCTCTTAAGAGTCGCTGATTGTTTGACTATATGAACGGTATTATAACGGAGCCAGTGAAGACTGCATCGAGTTGGGGACAATGAGAACCAGAAAACTCATTAGTTATGTCATGGTTGATTAATTCAATGCAAGACGACATTGCACGGAACTATCTTTTCTTGGATATTGTTGCAGACATTTAGAGTTGAGTTGAATCCACATACTCTCTGAAAGGAAACCAGCTCAGATATTTCAGCGATGAAGGAAGATCTTTCTCCTCTAACTGGGTGATAGACCATCCGTCTATTTTTTGGGATTCACCCCGCTATATCAGAAGTACGTCCATTTTGACTCCCTCTGACTTATTTGCTCGACTGATGCGCCTATTGTTCATGCTCGTGAAGATCGAAATAGAGTGTTTGAGTTTCTACATGATTTGCACAGATATTTTGATGAGCTTATTGCTCAAATTTTTGGTTGCATTCATGTCCCTTCTTTGATCAAGACTTATAGCAATGTCCATCAAGAATATGATCCCGAGAGTCTCGGAGTTCATAAGTCGCCTCTGATGGTTCTGCACTCACTACTTCTGATTATTTTGAAGGTACTAATATTTGGGATTTTAATCCCAAGCCTACTAATAAAGACCACCCTATGTGTGATTACTGTGGCAGAAATCGGTATACTCGTGATACTTGATTCAAATTGCATGGGTTTCCCCCACTTATAGGTGGCATGGTACCTCATGGAGGATGTGGAGGACGTGTTCAAGGCAGATCAGGCTTTACCTCTACAGGCTCTGCTGACCTGACTAAGTTCATTGATGGAAGTACTTTTGGCGGCCAAATATTTGAGTCTTCTTCTCTACCTGGTTCTTTCTCCACTAATGAGATAATGCCCCTCCAATGTAAAATGCAGAGATTATCTTATGATCCCAATTCCATTCCATCCTCATCATTTGTCCATGTTGGTACTCAAGTGCTCATTATGCCACTGTGTTGTCTACCACTCATTGGATCATTGACTCTAGGTCATTGTCATGTTTTATTTTATATGCTCCATTGCCTGATAAAGAAAAGGTAAGCAGTATTGATGGCACTCTTTCCTCTATTGCGGGAAAGAGATCTAGCAATTATTCTGAAGGTACCAATACTTGGGATTTTAAGCCCAAGCCTACTAATAAAGACCACCCGATGTGTGATTACTGCGGCAGAAATCGGCACTCATGATACTTGATTCAAATTGCATGGGTTTCCCCCACTTAGAGGTGGCATGGTACCTCATGGAGGATGTGGAGGACGTGTTCGGGGCAGATCAGGCTTTTTCTCTCCACGCTCTGCTGACCTGACTAAGTTCATTGATGTAAGTACATGTAGTGGCCAAATATTTGAGCCTCCTTCTCTACCTGGTTCTTTCGCCACTGATGAGATAATGACCCTCCAATGTAAAATGCAGAGATTATCTTATGATCCCAATTCCATTCCATCCTCATCATTTGTCCATTTTGGTACTCCAAGTGCTCGTTATGCCACTGTGTTGCCTACCACTCATTAGATCATTGATTCTAGAGCCACTAATCATATATGACTAGGTCATCGTCATGTTTTATTTTATATGCTCCATTGCCTGGTAAAGAAAAGGTAAGCATTATTGATGGCACTCTTTCCTCTATTGCAGGAAAGAGATCTTAGCAATTGCTCCTCTCTTACCTTACTTCTTCTACACATCTATTCTTAATTGCAATCTCTTATTTGTTAGCCATATAATATATTTTCCAATCTACTTTGTAACTTTATTTCCTTCTTATTGCGTCTTTCAGGACCTGTAGACAAAGAAGATAATTGGTATCGGTAGGATGCGAGATGGGTTGTACGTGTTTGATATTGCTGCTCCTCGAGCTCTCCAGCTTCTACGGTGGAATTGGCGCTTGGACCATCCCTCTACTACTACTATGCAGTCTTTATTTCATGTTTTTTTCATCTTCTCTATTTAAAACTTTTATGGGTGATGTTCGGGAACTTTCTAAACATAAGTGTGTTTACTTTTAATCTTACTTATGTGCCTTGTGCTGTCCATTTTCATACTGTTCATACTAATGTGCGGGATCCTAGTCCGACTGCTTCCATTTATGGTTATCATTGGTTTGTAACATTCATTGATTATTATTCTCACACTACTTTGGTTTATTTTATGTGCAGTAACAGTAGAGCTTTTCCACTCATTCAAAAATTGCAAAAGGTGATTTCGACTCAATTTGGTGCAAATAGTAATACTCTTCACAATGACAATGATTGTAAATATATTGACTCCAAATTTAAAAGTTATTTGTGTGATCATGGAATTGTTCATCAATCCACTAGTGTCCATTCTCCAACATAAAATGTCGTTGTTGAGAGCAAAATAGTCATCTTCTTTAAGGGACAAGATGTTTATTATTTACCTTGTCACTCTTAAATACTATTGGGATGATATCATTCTTACTGTTGTTTGTTGCATATCTCATCAACTGTACGTCTTCCCGTCATCTGGACAATCAAACTCATCTACATACCTTGGGTATTCCTCCTACGACTCCCTTCCCAAGATTTTTTGAATGTTTATATGTTGTTCACATCCATAGCATTGCTCAAACAAAACTTGATCCTTGTGCCCTGCATTACAAAAAGGGTACAAATGATAACATCCTTTTAGCAAGAAGATCTTTATCTCTATTGATGCAAATTTTTATGAAACTACATCATATTATGGATTCTTACTTCAGGGGGAATCTATACCACACTCAAAAGAGAGTACTCATGCACTTCCTATGTTTATGCCCCCTCTATAAAGCACCATGAATACCAAATCAAGAGGGGAGTGAGAACACTCCAAAGAAAAAGAAGTTACAGGGGGAGGGTGTGGACACTCCAAAGAAAACGGAGTTGCAAGTGTACAATAAGAGACGCAAAGGATCAGACATTCAGTCACATTCCACAATACCAGAGCCAATGCCAGATTCATCTTCAGTGCCCATTAAGTTACTTAGTGCTCTGAGAAAAGGTATTCTCACATCCACTCAAAACCATTTATTTAATTACGTCTCATATGTCTCTCTAACCTCACCCCATAAAGCCCGTCATTTCTCTATCCTCTGTGTCTATTACTGTTACATAGCAGGAAGCACTTGGACACCCAAAATGGACAAAGAAAATGATGGGGGAAATGCAGGCTCTTGAAAAGAACCATACACTGGACCTGGTAAATCTCTCTAAAGGCAAGAACTTGGATGTTGACGAATCTTTACGGTAAAGCATAACTATGAAAGAATTGTGGAATGGTTCAAGGATAGTTGGTGGCGAAAGACTACACTCAAACTCATGGTATTGACTACCAAAAGACAATTGCACAGGTGGCAAAAATGAATTCAATCCATGTCTTATTATCATGTGTCAATTGCAAAGGGTGGCATCTTCAATAGCAAATGTAAAGAATATCTTCCTTTACGGTGAGCTACAAAATGAAGTCTATATGTTAATGTCTCTTGATCTTGTCCCTAAAATCTCAAAAGAGAAGGTTTGTAAATTGAAAAAAAAACTTTTATGGATTAAAAACATCACCCAAAGCTTGGTTTGGGAGATTTCATAAATTCATGACCACTTTAGGCTTTATCCAAAGTAAAGTAAATCACACTATTCATCAAACAGAAAGAGATAAAGGTGATTCTGATTATTGTGTATGTCAATGATATGGTTATCAGAGGTGACGACTTGGATGAGAGTCATGCTCTAAGAATAAAACTTGCCAGTAATTTGAAGTGAAATATTTAGGAAAGTTGAGATATTTTTTGTGAATTGAGGTGGCAAGATGATGTATTCCAAATTCTTGTTATTTAAAAAAATAAACAAGTGCTCGGATTTTAAAACAACGCGGCGCGCGGCATGGCGCAAGCAAATTTGTCACGAGAATTGTCAAATGTAGACCGACCTAGGGTTCATACTTGCGCGTAAGTGGGTTAACTTTTGTACGCAATCCGTTTTTAAAATAATTTCATCCACAAGTGCCGTGCTTCAAGAGAGGAAAACAACAACGATGTAGAAATTAACGACAAACAGGATTAATGAATACCTAGGCAAGCAAGCTATGACTTTAAAGATCAAAACATTTTAAGCATAATATTATACTAGCAATCACGAGTGAGACGGGAAGTAGGGGTATACCTTCAGCTTATGCAAGAGACAGCTCTAGGGATGGTTGGCAGGGCGTGGAGGGGTTTCGGGCAGCAGCTGGGAACTGAATCAGGCTCTAGGAAGCTGATGGGAATGGACAGGGGACATGTAGGTGAGCCGCACGATTGCTGGTGACTTGGCACCGTCGGGGGTTGTTGGAGGTAGTCGAGCTCACAGGAGGCTCTGCCAAAGGCGAGCCAGCTGAACAGTCCAGAAGGGGCGAAGCCGCCGTCCCCAACAGGATGGAAAGGACCCGATGTCGGGATCCCAACCGTCAGTCGCCCGAGAAGAGGTCTTCGGAGACTTGGAAGAGCTCTGGTGTTGGCGGAGCTGGCTAGCGAGGGTCAGATAAGCAGCATCGAGCGATCGGAAGAGAAACGGGGGCGGTGGTTGGGAGTTACAGAAAGAGCAGAGCAATTTTCTATCTTTCCCTATTTTTCCCAAGCTCCTTTTGACGGAACGGGACAAGGCTTATAAAGGAAAAGGATTTTAGGATTTTAATAAATGATATTTACTAAGGGGTTTCAACTTTTCCCTAGCCAACTAGGGTTAATAAGGGGGTTTCAACTCTCTAGTGGCCAGCTGGAGGTTAAAATTGTGATAAATGTTGGTTGGGGGTTAAACGGAGATAAATAAGGGGGGTTACTTTTGGCTCTTAGTGTCCAAGCTAAATGAGGACATGGCTTTAGAGATTCCCATCAAAATAATAATTTTGAAAATATAATTTCAGATTAAAATAATAATAGCTTAATTTGTGATGCGGGACAGGAGTCCACTTGCCCGCCACCCTGGAGTCCCACCAGGGGGCCCACCTAGAGTCAGCACCAGACGACTTTCATCAGGGACGTGACCCGTACACCACAACCAGCTCTTCGTCATGGAGTCACCACCATGCGGCAGGTTGTTGAGGTCGGGGCTCGATCCCCAAACCTCCTAGATAAGAGGCATTCACCAGCACTCTCATCACCAACTGAGCCGCGGATCCTGCATCATAAATTTGTATGACACCTTGCTTGCCTAAATCAACACTACTTCTAAATCCTAATTTGACGGACCTTTTCACTTAAGGTGATATCGGTCGGTCACACTAATAAGTCGGACAAACGTGCACGACACAAACGTGTGCGATAAAATAAAATACTAACAACGAGCAAGGAAAATAAAAACATGCGCAATATAGACGTGCGCTAGACAATTGCAACAAATTGTAAAATAATAAAGTTAGACGTAATCTCAGATTGCATCAATTCCACCGGGGTTGAGAGAGCTCGACCCCGTCGTGAATATGTAAACCTGCCTCTGAAACAACCAAGTGTCAAGCTGAGAAAGTACGTTGTCACTGTCATGTTGTTGTAGAAAGTGGAACAAAGGAAGGTCTTATCGTTGTTGCGCATCAACTGATGATATACCCTCTTTCCTGAAAGATGAAGGAAACCAATCTCCATTGAAAAAAGATATCTCTTGCCGATAAAATCGGCCATGAATTTGTAGTTTTCCAAAGTTGCTTGCAAATCGTTAGTCACAATATCATGCAAAATATGTAAACGACCAGTAAAAATCAGAGCAACAAATAGGGGAGCATCATAAAGTGGGGTAGAGGGTGAGAAACAAAACAGGAAGTAAACAAGATTAACTTGTAGAATCATTAAATCATTTAGCATCATACGCACTCCTGCTAGACATCTTTGTGCGTCTACAAAACTCAGACCAATCATTGCAATGATAACACTCGCGAGAATTCGACTCGATCAAAGTATTTTTAATCCTCCACAAATTTACCTTTTAAAACTAACCAGAGAAATCTTTTAAAACGTGTGTCCCTAGTAGGAAGAAAAAGTCTAGGGACCAAGTCAATTCGTCTACTACGACTTAGCCAAGAAAGTTTGAAATCAAGCTCAGTCATAATCGTAGGGTAGTACGGTGAACTAAAAGTGTGATCACCAAAAACAAAATCTACATAAGGTGAACGGGCATAGTCAGGTGACTATTTAACCCAGACAAGTGGTAAGGCCGCTCCAAGGAGTGTGTCTCGAGTCCTAGCTTCTCAACCATACGTTGGGAAACAAAAATTTTTATGCTACCGCTGTCAATGATGATGGAACAAAAATAACCCTGAATACGTGCAGTAGTGTGAAAAATCTTATGTCTCTGAAAATCACGCTCAGTGACTTACTAGGGGAAACCAAACAATAACGAAGGACACAAACTAAGTGTTCGGCTTGTTCTCCCTCGACCTCGATAATGTGATGGAGACGATGACCCTCAACATGATGATGATGGTACCGGCACGCTTACGGACTATGGTGCTTCTCCAATCAAAGACGCGCTCGCCGCAACAACCATTTTGATAAACGTCATCGCTGTTACAACCTCCGCTCGCGGCGCCATAATAATTAATTAATACATATAATTATTCGATTATAAGTATTAATTAAATATTATCATGTTTTCTTTTATTAAATATTTGTTTATTTGGACAATAATTATTTTTCTTGCTTTGTGGGCTGCATATAGCCATTATTGTTTGTAAGCCTATAAATAGGCCATGTGGTAGTAGGATTTGATTATTGATAATTGATGATAAAATTTGAAATTTGAAATTTCTCTTGATTTGAAAATCTCCTCCTCCCTCTCTTTTTTTCTTCTCCTCTCTATTGCCGAAATAGGCTCTCCCCTCCCTTAGGTTCGGCCAACCTTGGAACCGCCGCCCCTCCCCCTCTTCTCCTCCCTCTTGGTCGCCGGCCACCCCCACTCCTCCACCGAGATAAACCGACTCTCTCTCACCCTTGCCCCCTCTAAATTCGGCCACCAAAAGATTCACCACCTTTTCTCTCTCTCCCTCAAGTGGCCGGCCAAAGCAAGAAGACTAGGCCTTGTGGAACTCCAACCCGGCGTGACGCAAGAAAGGCGGACAAGTTTCTCTCCACCCGCCGTGATTCCGGTGGAACCGTTGAAGGGCGATCAACTTTTGGCATAGATCAACTCCTAGATCTAACTCCGAGCGGGGTAACGAAATTTCTACAAACCTTGAGATTTATTTTCCCTCTAGATAATTTCTGTGGTGGAAAACGTTGGCGTGCAATTTTGATAGCATTGGAATCATCGTGGTTTTCTTGAACGAATTTTGCGTTTAACCTGATTTGTTTAAATTTGAGAAGGCTTGGCGGGCCTAGTTTCTTTTTGTTGGGAGAGATCTATCATTTCTTGCAAATCGTATTTTTTTGGGTAGATCCCTTTGGTACAACTCCGCTCGTTCGGACGCAATAGTCGTCCCTTTAGCTTGATCGAACCTCGGTCTATAGTCGTTGTTCGGTCTCTAACGGATTGGCTACCCGTACGTTAGCCTTGGATCGCTAAATATTGCAAACGTGTGGGTTGGAATAATCTTCTGTGCGAATCGCAAATTAGTTGGAACGTCGAGAGGGAACCACAATTTCGCTAATATTCGTGTCGCGCGTACAACGCTACATCAATTTCATATCAGAGCCAGGTTCACGTCAATTTCTCAATTGGCACTGTCCCCTAGTTCTTGCACGTCGGCACGCACTTTTCTTGTTCATTTTCGAGTCAAAAAATTTCAAAAAAAAAAATCGCTGGTCTGTCAATAGCGGCCTAGATTTCTTATTTTTCAGCAAAATTCAAAAAAAAAATTAATAATCTTCTTTTTGTTTCCAGTAAGAAAACACAAAAAAAAATATTTTTTTACCCTAGCCATTAAGGGGAACAATTCCGTTTGTGTTGTGTCGTTGAGTCTTTTTTTTCTTTCTGCATGCGCACTAGATTAGGCACGGAGTATACCCCGTCTACCTCCAAAATGGCAGACGAGCCGGATGTGGGACATAGTTCCACAGCGATCGACGATCTCCGTCAGGAGTTCAATGCACAGATGACGGAGATGAGGGAGATGTTTCACCAAGTGAATTTAAACATCGCTGCTATCCGTAATCAAGTTGTCCCTCCACATGACAAACGGAATAATAATCATCATAATGATTATGTTCCACGTGCACCTTTTCACAATAATCGGGAACCCTTTGAGTTTGATATTACTAGGGCGGTGCGAGTCAAACCCCAGTCGTACGATGGACTGGGAGAACCCCAAGTCTTTCTAGACTGGGTTATGGAGATGGAGTGTTATTTCAAGTGGCATAGTCTGACTGACGAGAATAAGGTGAGAGTTGCAAGAATGAAGCTTTTGGGTAGGGCTAAGATATTCTGGTTGAATGATGAGCGTCGTTTAGGTGCGGTGAATGGTGGCTTACCACCAATTGGTTGGACCGTCATGAAAGCCATGTTGACTGATCAGTATGTCCCCGCGTATCATCGGACACAGATGTTTGATGAGTTAGCGACCCTTAAGCAAGGGAATAGATCGGTCTCTGAATACATGAGTCTTCTCAAGGATATGATGGTTAGGTGCGACGTTAAGGAGATGTCGGAGATCACTCTATCTAGATTCCGTAAGGGGCTCAACCCTGACATTCAGGGTAAACTTCTGCGTTACGGTCACACTAATTTGAGCACCACTTTTAACGCCGCATTGGATATTGAAAAGCACAATGTTTTCAAGTCCAAGAGTCGATCCTTTCAGAAGGATAAGGGCAAGTCCATCTTAGGACAACCCCCTCCATTCACACCTAGGGATACGGGCAAGTTTCGGTCTGTCGACTCGAACTCTGTTGTTATCACCGCTAGGAACATTAGGAACCCCACGGGTGAGAGAGTGCCTGTAGGAAAGATTAGTAAAACAAACGATACTTGTTATGCATGCGGTGCTCCGGGTCATTACGCTAGCGAGTGCCAAAGCAAGAAGACTAGGCCTTGTGGAACTCCAACCCGGCGTGACGCAAGGAAGGCGGACAAGTTTCTCTCCACCCGCCGTGATTCCGGTGGAACCGTTGAAGGGCGATCAACTTTTGGCATAGATCAACTCCTAGATCTAACTCCGAGCGGGGTAACGAAATTTCTACAAACCTTGAGATTCATTTTCCCTCTAGATAATTTCTGTGGTGGAAAACGTTGGCATGCAATTTTGATAGCATTGGAATCATCGTGGTTTTCTTGAACGAATTTTGCGTTTAACCTGATTTGTTTAAATTCGAGAAGGCTTGGCGGGCCTCGTTTATTTTTGTTGTGAGCGATCTACCATTTCTTGTGAATCGTATTTTTTTTGGTAGATCCCTTTGGTACAACTCCGCTCGTTCGGACGCAATAGTCGTCCCTTTAGCTTGATCGAACCTCAGCCTATAGCCGTTGTTCGGTCTCTTACGGATTGGTTACCCATACGTTAGCCTTGGATCGCTAAATATTGCAAACGTGTGGGCTGGAATAATCTTCTGTGTGAATCGCAAATTAGTTGGAACGTCGAGAGGGAACCACAATTTCGCTAATATTCGTGTCGCGCGTACAACGCTACATCATAATGCCATCAGACTCGAGCACGGGCACGGGCTTGGAGTCATTAAGGAAGACTTCATATTCTGGCTCGCGCTCATCAGAGGAATCAGTAATTGCAACGAAGTGGCGTCGCGGACACTCGGAAGATTTGTGCCCAGGCTCCAAATACTTGAAGCATTGGAGTACTCCAATGTTGGGCTTGGATCCCATGAGCTCCTTACCTCGGGTGAGGCCAGTGGGAGAAGTTGGGGTCCTAGTAGTGACATGAGGAGGGCAATCAGAATTCTTAAAGGTAGGTGGAGTGATGGTGGTGCTCGAGGAAAGCCTATCAGTAGACCTATGCCCAAATCTCTTCTGAAGTGAGGCCTCCACTCTACGTGATCTACAAGACACATCGCCCAAATCTTTAAATTCGTGCAACTCTAGCTCATCCATAGTAGCATAATGAATCCTGTTCAGATAGCAGGACACTCGTGTAGGTCTAGCCTAGACTGCAGCACTAAAAACTCATGGGTATACTCATCCATGGAAATCTTGTCCTGACGAAGGTTGTGGAACCTTCGATAAAGACTTGAAAGATAGTCCGGGGGGGACATATTTCTAACGCAGCTGCAACTAAAACTCTACCCACATGGTAATAGGGGCTAGGCCCAAGGTGAATCGTGTGCGCTCAAGCTGAACTCACCAGACTAGTGCGGGTACTTTAAGCCGAAGGACGGCATATTCCCCTTGATGATTCATAGGCATTTGTTTCCATGTCATGAATCTTTCCACGTGCTCACACCAATCGATACATTTCTCAGGTTCTATGTGATCCTCAAAATCACCTACATCAAGCTTTATTCCATCCCAACGGGGTTGGCTACGGAGTCCAAGTTCAGGTTGTACAGGTTTTGCGGGTCTAGGATTTTGTTCCTCTTGACATTCAGCTTCTAAGTTATTAACAGAGTTCCTTAAGCCGTTTAAGACGTGATTCGTGCCTCTCACGTTGACAGTGAGTGTTTTTGTCTCTTCATCAGTTCACACATTTGGTTGGCTAAGTCGCCTATGTTGGCGTCTATGCAATCTATGCAACTCTCCATTTTTAAAAAATAAAAACTTAAATATTTTTTTTTGAAAATAGTACGCTCAGAAAAAATTTCCGTTTAAAAAGTGAGATTTAAAAAAATATCTTTTGTTTTTGAAAAACATTTTTTTGAAACAACTAAATAAAATAAAAAACAGGAACGTTTGATTCACAATAGGAGTGAATCAAACCTCCTCTGATTCAAAATATTGGATTCATCTTTCACAGCACAGCACAAGTATGTCCTTAATTTATACGAGCAAACGGGAGTGAGTGGTTGTAAACCAGTTCATACCCCTATTGAAGTCAACTACAAACTAGAAAGAAATAATGGCGAGTTAGTGGAAGATATTAAAAATTATCAAAAGTTGATAGGAAAATTGATCTATCTGTCTCATACTCGTCATGACATTGCATATGCAGTGGGAGTTGTAATTCAATGTACGCATTCTCCTAAGATTGGGAATCTCGATGTTGTCCACATAATTCTAAGTATTTGAAAACTTCACCAAGTAGAGGCATACTATTTTTACCGAGTGATAACTTAAAATTTGAAGTATATATTGATGTTGACTGGGCTGGATCAGTTTGTGACAAGAGATCTACAACAAGATATTGTTCATATTTCACAGCATAAGTATGACCTTAATTTACACGAGCTGGCGAGAATGAGTGGTTATAAGCCAGTTGATACCCCTATTGAAGACAACCACAAACTAGAAAGAAATAATGGTGAGTTAGTGGAACATATTATGAGTCATCAGAAGTTGATAGGATATTGATCTATCTATCTCGTCGTGACATTGCATATACAGTGGAAGTTGTAATTCAATGTGTGCATTCTCCTAAGATCGGGAATCTTGATGTTGTCCACATAATTCTAAGGTATTTGAAAACCTCACCTAGTAGAGGCATACTACTTTCACCTAGTGATAACTTAAAATTTGAAGTATATACTGTTGTTGACTGGGTTGGATCAGTTAGTGATAAGAGATCGACAACAAGATATTGTTCTAGTATTGGGGCTACTCTAGTCACTAGGAGAAATAAGAAACAGTCGGTAATGGCTCGTGTTATAGTGTTGAAGTTGAGTTTAGAGTTATAACTCATGGTATATGTGAGGGGATGTGGCTTCGTACTCTCATAATTGATCTTGGTATACTAGAAACTAACCCCTTCAACTTGTATTGTGATAACAAGGTTGTAATAAGCATTGCTTATAATCATGTCTAGTATGACCACACCAAGCATGTCGAAATTAACTGACACTTCGTTACAGAAAATATTATAAAATGATTGTATGTACTCTTAATTGAGAGCAAGGTTGTGGATGTCGGATATCGGGGACACGTCGATTTAAGTTTTTCATGTCGGTTTTAATATGTCGGGGGATATATCAGAGATATTTCATATATCGGGTTTTAATATTTAATTATTTATGTGTAATTATTTATAAATTTAATCTTTTTTAATATATATATATTAAATAATTTGATATTTATTGAACTCCTAAATTTATCAAACTAATATAAACAATAAACGGTATAACTCGTGAAATAATAACGGTATAACGCGTGAAATAATAACGGTATAACGCGTGAAATAAAATAGGAGCAAGCAGAATGTCGCGACGTTGTCGATGACAATGGAAGATTATGAACCTCTAGTCCATAATTCATAGACATACATAATTGAAGTCGATGACGGACTTGAGCAAGAAAGAAAGTCAGAGAAAGGGAAAAAACAACATAAACAATGAAACAATGTTCATCTATTATCTATTGGACCATAAACACTAATTAAAATAAATTGAAAAAAACCAGTCAATAAAATGTGGGGATATATTGGCCGATATATCAACAAATATATCGGTCAATAGCAGACATATCAGAGGATATATTCCAAAAAGATATTTTGCAAAAAAATATCGGAAACGTGTCATTTTGTCCATAAAATTTTTATGTCGGCCGACATGTCGGCCATGTCGGAAGATATCCACAACAGTGGTTGAGAGATACTCATTATTATTTACAAATCGAGTACTTATTGTCGTTATTATTATTACGAGTACTTATATGCGTGAGTGGGTTTTATTCTCACATCTTTTGTTAACGTTCGTGAGTCCTTTGTAATATTATAAATAGTCCTCTATGGATGAATAAGAGCATACAACTGTTTTTCCTACCTACTTCAACTTAGTATCAGAGCCAAGACGAAAAAAACCCAAGTCCTCCCTTTTTCGTTAACTCCGGCTTCCACTAACTCCCGCTTCTGCTAACCTCCGCTCTTCTCCGCTTGGGATCATCTACCATTGTTTCCTCCTGCTCGCCTTATGGGGATAGCGGACGGCCTCACAGCCATTGCCAATTGCTGAGAAGGACGTTGTTGGCGTTCTTCCATGAAGCAGCCGGTCTGCTCTTCTTCTTTATAGCCCGATCTAATCTGCTCCAAAACAAAGATCCGATGTTGTGCCTCCTCTTACGCTTCTTGCACCAGATCTATTGCGCCTCCACTGACGCCTCCTCAAGAGCTGTCTGTTGTGCCCGTCTGTTGCTGCTGGGATGCCAAGTTTGTCGTGTTGCGCCTCCTGGGCCTAGATTTGTCGGATGCCTCCCAGATCTGCTTCCTAGATCTGTCGGTTCTTCTTCTTGTTTGTTTGTTGCGGCGGTGTGAGCTCATATAGTTTCCCTTTGCAGTTATAGGTGATCCAGATTCTCTTGCATCCTCTTCTGATGTGATTCAGCCTCAGATGAGTGACCCTCAGCGGTCCCACGGCCACTCCGGCTCCCTGAAGATTATTACAGTCATGTTAGATGACACAAACTATCTCGAATGGTCACGAGTTGCACAACATGTCATTCACAGCCATCGGATGTTTGGTTATATTGATGGAACAGTTAAAGAGCCCCCAAAAACTAATCCCTTCTGAAAGCAATGGGACTCAGAAAACTCTCTGGTCATTTCATGGTTTCTTCACTCTGTCTCTGAAGGTTTACCGAAGTTACATGTTGATGGACTCTGCCTTTGAAATCTGGACCCGTGCCCGTGAGATGTATTCTCAAATTGGCAGTTCTACACAGGTTTATGAACTTACTCGCTAACTCGCCGCATTTTGGTCTGTGGCAAGGCTCTATGACGATGACGTCCTTTTTTTAGAGTTCGAGCGTCTATATCAGGAATTGGATTATTTTTCGCATTTCACTCCAGCATGCACTGCGGACGCTATTCAGTTACAACAATAAGAGGATCGCTTTCATCTTCGTGTCTTCTTGATGGGGCTGAACATGGAGTTCAATATGGTGCGGACACACATCCTTCATCGTTCCCCTCTCACGTCTCTTCGGGAGGCCTTCAGCATGGTCCTTGGTGATGAAGATCGTTAGAAGTCCCTTCATGTTAGTGCTCCTCCTAAGCGCTCTACTCTGACTAGCGCTGGTCGTGGTCATGTTCTCATCCCTAGCTTGACTGCTCCTACTTGTGATTATTGTGGCCGCAAAGGCCACACTCGGAAGGTGTGTTACAACTCCACCCACATCTTACCCCTTGTGGTCGTGGTCGTAGCCGGGGACCAGGACGTGGCGGCCATCATCAGGGTGGCCCCAAGACTCATGATGTTGCTTACTCTACAGACATCTACAACGAGACCTCTAGTGTTGTTCCTAGGCAGCTTACTGCTCATGAATTGGATGTTCTGCCGCCTGCTACATTCTCAGTCTGATCTGTCTCCGGGTGCCCCTGCTTCCATTGCTTCTATTGATATGTCGAGTGCTCATGCAACTAATGCCTCATCCACTGAGTGGGTGATTGATTTTGGTGTCACTCACCGCATGACTGGCTCCTCCTTAAGTTTCTCTCTCTTATACTTCTTTGTCTGGTAAGGACAAAGTCATCTCTGCTAATGGCTTGTTGTCTCTCATTGCTGGCAAAAGCCATATTTCATGTTCCCCTTCTATTTTTCTGTCATCTGTCATTCTTGTTTCGTCTTTTTCTCGCAATTTACTTTTCATCAGTGATATTACTAGATCCATTAATTGCTCTGTGACTTTTTTCCTGATTCCTGTGTTTTTCAGGAACTGGGTGCGAAGCGGAATATTGGCAGTGGCAGGAACCGCGGTGAACTGTACTACTTGGATCTCCAGCCTTCTTCTCAGGCTCTCTCCTACACTACTGTTACCGTAAATGATATTCGCTGATGGCACCTCCGGCTTGGACATCCGTCTCCTACATATCTTCAAAAATTATTTCTTGTTTTTTATCATTTTAACAAATTTTTGTTTCTGATGTACGTGATATGTCTAAACATGTGAGACATAAGTCATCGCATTTGTTTTCTCTCGGTACCACTCTGTTTGATGTTGTTCATTCTGATGTCTGGGGGACATCACCCGTTTTATCTATATCTGGCTTTCGTTGGTTTGTCACTTTTATTGGTTGTTTTTCTCGCACAATTTTGGTGTATTTGTTTAAAAAAATGAAGTTTTCTCTTGTTTTCTGATTTTTCATAAAATGGTTCAGACCCAATTTAAGGGTTCTATTCGTGCCCTTCAAAGTGATAATGGGGGGGATATGACGATCGGGGAGCGTTTGGCTCATACCTTACCAGTCATGGTATCATCCACCAGACCACGTGTGTCCACACCACTACCCAAAATGGAGTTGCTGAACGAAAAAAACGACATCTTTTGAATGTTGCTTGTTGTCTTCTTACGACTATGCACCTTCTCAAATCCTATTGGGATGATGTTGTTCTTACCACTGTTCACCTTATCAATCGGCTTCCCTCGAGAGTTCTTGACTATGCCACTCCCTAGCTCGATTGTTTACCATGACTGTGGTTTATACTTCCCATTTGTCACCTTGTGTCTTTGGATGTGTCTATTTTGTGCATATTCATTTGCCTCACCGAGGCAAACTGGACCCTCGGGCTCATCGATGTGTGCTCCTTATCTACTCTTCTACAACGAAAGGGTATTGGGTGTTACCACCACCACCACCCCCACCCATAAACGCATATGTTCTGAACTATGGATGTTACTTTCCGTGAAGGTGAATCCTATTTTTCACCTTCAACTCACTCTCTTTGTCAGGGGGAGAGTAGTGATGATACGGATATTTCTCTCCCTCTTCTGCCTCCTTTGCCACTATAGCTTCCTCCTCAGGAACCGGGTCCTCCTATCCATGTTCATCTGTCTGATACTCTGATCTCTCCTTTTCCTCACGTGTACCGTTGATGCCCCTCAAGTATACAGCTTACTAAGGTTCTGCCTCTATTAGTGTCCGCTTCTGCCTCAGATTCCGATGATTCGAATCTACATATTCTGCTTGCATTGCTGAAAGGTAAGGCTGCATGTACTAAACACCCTATTTTTAATCATGTGGCTTACCACCATCTTACGCCGGCCCATCAGGCCTTTGTCTCCTCTCTTTCTTCGATTGTTATTCCTAAGACATGGCCGCAGCATTGGGTATTCCGGCCTGGACTCGGGCTATGAAAGAGATGTCAGCCTTGGACAAGAACCATACCTGGGATGTCACTTCTCTTCCTCCTGGCAAGAAAGCTATTGGCTCGAGATGGGTGTTTTCGGTCAAACGGAATCAAGAAGGGAAGGTCGAACGGTGCAAGGCATGGCTGGTCCCTCAGGGGTACACCCAGACTTAGGGAGTTGACTACCATGATACTTTCGCTTCAGTGGCTAAGATGGACTCTTGATGCATCTGTGGTCGCATTCGGATGAGCTATGCTCGTTTGAGTGTGTGTGTGTGTGTGTGTGTTTTCTTTTAAAAGTAGTTTTATTATCATATGTGTGTTGTCTTCATTCGTCGTTTTATCATCATATGTGTGTTGTCGTCACATGTCGTTGTATCGCACTTTCAATTTATGTTAAGGCTTGTTGATTTGACCGGTCAGCATGACCATTAATAAATAGGTCTGGTAGATTAAGGCGTTAGGATGAAGGCGAGATAATTTTTTTTTAATTGCATGAAATGACTGGCAAGCCTGGATTAATTAATTCAAATTAATTTAGAATTGTTATGGGGAGTTTTAAAGTCAAAATCCTCTTGAGCTTCCAAAACCCCCCCTCCTTTAATCCATATTATGGTGGCCTTTTTTTAATGAAATTGTAACCCCCTCTCATGCCTCCAGTGAAACCGTCACTATTAAATTCCTCCTATTTACCGTAGCTTTGAATCCCTCCGTTAAAAAAGCCATCTCATCGGACTTTTTAGGGAAGTTGGAAAAAAGAAACGGGAGGGACAGGTTGTCTCCTCTCACGGTTTCTGTCCAGCAAGCCTAGCCCCGACAGCCCGCCTTCTCCTCCTTCCCGTTCCGGCTCCGCCGCCTAGGCATCGATCGAGACCCGGTGGCCCTCCAACCTCCAGATCCGGCGAGACCCCACCCCCCCCCCAAGTAGCGTCAGCGAACCCAGCGGCCCTCGAAAGGACGGTCGACATCGACCTCGTTTTCCCATCCTTTCCCTGACTCTGCACTGCAGCGCCGCCTCCTTCTCTGACGAGCTCATCACTTGGAACTCTAACTCCCAGCACCTCTCACCTTCCCTTCCACCAACGTCCTGAACCCTCCATTTCCAATCCAGTTTCCCCTACCCACAACAACAACGTCCACCAAAGTCCCGTCCAGCCACCTCCCACAGCCTTCCGTCCAGCCACCACCAACCCAAAACCGTCCTCCCCAGCCAGCATGCTGTCCCAAACACTCGTGGGAGATCCTCTGCCTGGGAAATCCCCGCAGGTATACCTTTCTGCTCCATGTTGTTGACAACTACCCATGCAATTAATTTATCTGATCGAACTGTTAGCGCTTGCATTTTCTAACGACCTTTTTCTATTGTTATTTCCTTCAAATTTAGTGTGAACTTTGTCACTTGATTGAGTTGTCCGCTTCCGTAATAATTAAATGGGCGCTTGGAGCACACGCTAAGAGATTCAAACCGAATCATCTTGAGTAGAGAATTAGCTATCGAAGTCCCCGTTCTCTCGAGAAGGTCGCAGCTAAGACTTTAATTCGGTACTGGGTTGCATCAACTCTATTCAGGTATTGTTGTCGTGCGCGGCTTGCATGGACTGGGATCTTCACCAACTGGATGTTAAGAGTGCATTTCTCCATAGTGAGCTGGATGAAGAGGTATGCATGAAATTCCCTCATGGGTTCGTGAAAAAGGAAGTTGAAGGTCTTTTTTGTCGTCTAAGGAGATCCTTATATAGTTATATGGCTTGAAACAGTCTCCTAGAGCATGGTTTGACAGATTCCTCACAGTTATGCTCAAATTTGGGTACAAATAGGCGCAATCTGATCACACTATGTTTATTCGGAGACGTGATCAAGATATCGTGGTCCTTATTGTCTATGTGGATGACATCATGATCAATGATAATGATTTCGAAGAGATTGTGAATATCAAGTTTCTCGTATCTGTTGAGTTTGAGGCGAAAGACTTGGGAAGATTACGATACTTTCTAGGTATTGAGGTGACTAGACCTGATCAGGGATTCTTATTTCTCAGCGGAAGTACATTCTAGATCTATTGCAGGAGACCGGAATGTGGTGGCCAGATCGAGCGCTGAGGCAGAATATTGTGCAATGTCACAACGCATGTGTGAGGTCTTATGGTTGTGTACTGTTCTACATGATTTGGGGTTTCCCGTGACGTCTCTGTTTTCCTTGTTTTGCGACAACAAGGTAGCTATTAGTATAGCTCACAATCCAGTTCAACATGAAAGGACAAAGCACGGTGAGGTGGACCGGCACTTTATCAAAGATCACTTGGATAAAAAACAGTGGTCACACCATTCGTCCACTCTAAAGTTCAATTGGCATATGTGTTCACTAAAAGCTTGGGAAGTGATGTGTTCATTGATGATATCAAAAAACTTGTAATGACCGACATCTTCCGTCCGACTTGAGAGGGAGAGTTGAGATATACTCATTATTATTTACAAGTCGAGTATTTATTATCGTTATTATTATTATTATGAGTACTTATATGTGTGAGTGGGTTTTAGTCCCACATCTCGTGTTAACGTTCGTGACTCCCTTGTAATATTATAAATAGCCCTCTATGGATAAATAAGAGCATACAATTGTTTTTCCTACCTAACTCTACTCCTTTCATACACTTGAAGGGGCAACTTGTAGATGACCTTACTAAGGCTTCATTTGGCGCGACGGTGTCATTTGCTCCCGGCGGGTGGAAAGGGGGGTCTCGGATTGTAAGGAGGAAGGCGAGGCTGGAAACGGAGGGGAGGCGGGGCTTTTTGTCCTTGCTGCGGGAGCAAACGCTGCAAACGCCGGGCCGACCATTTGTTTTTCCGCCTTGCGGGCGGCGTTTGCTCCCGCCACCGGCGTGAATACGCGGAACCAAATGAAGCCTAAGGAATAGAGTGAAAAAATATTTGTAAATCTTATTAGCAAGTTGGGTATGGATAATATTGCATGCCCAATTTGAGGGAGTTGTTAGAAGTATTAAAAAATTTTACTTTGTTTTATCTTTATGTAATAATACCTGGTATATGTATCGGACCTCTCTCTTTTCAAAAAATGAGAATTATTTTACCTCATTGTCATTCCTTTCACTAACGTGAAAATAATAAACACACCCATAGTAATCCCATTTACCTGCATGCATTCACTTTAACATTAATTCTGAAATACACCAAACCAAGCAGCTCCTAAAATTATGAGTAAAATCAATGTAACATCTCCTACCCAGAATAGAGACAAGAAATCATTCATGAAACAACGAATCACCATTACTTTGATGTAATAAAAGTAAGAAGAAATACAACCTCTCTCTGTGCTGCGGAGCATTTGAAGTTGGCTCTGAAAGTAGCATGGGGAGTTCCTTGGGATCAATGATCAATCTTTCCCTGCAACAGAAAATATTTGTTGCCTGTAAAAAGTTTCATAAATATGGCAAATTTCCTGTGCAATGAACTAAAAACTTCAACAGCAATAAAAAGACTAAAAATATAGTTTAAAAGATAAATTCAAGTGCCTAATTTCAATACTACGTTGGATTAAAGGCAGTTCTGAACACCTATCAACTCCCTATTGCGAAATATAAGGTGTTTTTGTGTGCCGAGAAGAAAAGTGAAGTTCGAATTTGTTACCGGCATTCCGGAGTGGAAGCCGAAGGTTGGGAAGATACTGCGGAGCCAAACCGTGGTTGCCTAAGCAGTGCTTGCTCGGATGGAGAGAGCTACCAAAATCTCATAAAACAAGACAAGGGAAATCGAATACTTCTTCGATAACATTACATGACCCCAAGGTCTCCTTATATAAGAGGAGATCATGGCATAAGCGTAAATACAGCAGACAAGAGACCTAAACCAAACCCTAAACCCCAACTAGACTCGAACCTAACACATAATAAAATAACAGATAACTAGGCCAGAGTCCCATCACATCTCTCTTGACCTACAAAACGAGCTTGACCTCAAGCTCAAGGAAGATCGATGATGGTAGCAGCCTCATCTGACATCCTCATCGTCGGAGTCTTCGACGTGCAGATAGAAAAGCTTCTTGCACCGATGTCCACAAGTGTACTGCTCGTCGTAGTTGTAGCATAAGCCTTACGCTCGTTGTTCCATCATATTGGCATGAGAGAGTTGACGATCTGGAGGGGCAGGAGGGCCCTTGATACGTCCGGGCGGAGATCCTATGTCAACGAGAAATGTAAGCCTCTTGTGCCAGGTGGAGGCGACGGTCGCAAATTCTGGCCAAACTCATAGCAGTCACTAAGACTCGAGGAGTTTAAAATCCGACATCCAATCGTAGGCGGTGAAGATGGAGACCGGGGGAAGTATGATGTGCCGGGAGAAATTGAAACTATTCCAGATAATCGTCTACGGATCCCGTTTGCCATAAAGTCATGAGCTCCCTAAGGGGGTTGTTACGGAGGAGAGGACTGAAACACAAGTTGCGGAACTGCTTGAAGTCATCACATGACAAACCTGGCTGGTTGGTGAGGAGATGAGTATCCTAAATAAGAGCTAAGTCGACTAGATGAAAGGATGCTAGATAAATTTGATTTGTTGTCGGAGTTTGCTGATGGACAAAAAATTGTTCGCACCTAGTGAGCCGACCCAATTGGTTCTTCTTCTCATCATAAGTCAGAAAATCCCACCTAGGGTAGCACGGTAGTGTAACTGTCTCAGAGCATACGAGAGCCGGTGGCAGTGGCTCGTGGCGGATGAGTGGTGGGGGGGGGGGACTTGACTGCTGCTGGCGTGATCAGTCGGTGGGGTGGTAACAACGGGAAGGGTAGTAGTTAGTCCATTATGCTTGGTGGTGAGGGTGGTCATGTCGTCCCGATGGCGTGTGTCGACATCCCGAAAGAGTGCTTCTATTTCCTGAAGGCATGCATCCATAACGATCATGACTGAGTGGATTCGGTTCATAACATCTAAGAAATTTGATGAGTCCTCCATATTATGAGCGGAGCGAGAGGAGCGGATGACCGATCAGTTGAAGTCCTCGAAGATGGCAAATTTTGGGTTGTTGCGAGATCCACGACGATTCCCAATGATATCAACCACCTAGAAAATATCCCAACTCCGGAATTTAATTAAGTACAGTAGGCGTGTGCGGCTCAATTAATGTTGATACTGATATCAAATAAAACCCAAGGATAAAAGTAATGTTGTTGTTGTCAAATAATTAGAAGTGCCCTAATCTCGTGTACCCTGCGGTTTGGGGCTTGGGGAGAGGTTGCACAAAGCTCGATGAAAAGCAGTGTGCGGTCAAGGGAGCGAGGGGCTCAATGTTGGCTGTCTGCTTTGGTGGGCTCAAGATAGGAACATGCAGACGATGCGTGTGTGGTGGGCTCGATGGGCTCGAGGATATGGTATTGTCACTGCCAATGATGAAGGCAACAACAAGGAGGGAGCGCAATTGGTGATGTTGTCGTCATTACCGTCGGAGAGGGTGAGGAAGGAAACAGGAGTCTGATGGCGGTAGATGCGAGATGGCGCGACTCGAGGAAGACGATCACATCTGGGTGTTGAAGTCCTGTGTTGCGGCGTCAAACCAGTGGCTCCAGTCAAGATGTTGCAGCAACGGAGGCGTGCATCGATGTCAGGAAGGAGCGAGCGCCGACACGTGTTATGGAAGGAGGGAGGATCCACTTCTCCGCCTTGAAGTGAAGGATACGAGCCTGATGAAGGGTCAGTAGGCGGTATGACTGGAGTCTGTGAAGGAAATGCTTGGTCGAAATGGGAGGAAGGATGGCTCTGATACCAAGTTGTTATGGGCTTGCCGGAGTGGAGGCCGAAGGCGAGGAAGATACTGCAGAGCCAAAACAGCGGTTGCTTAATCGGGGTTTGCTCGTGTGGAAAAGGCTAACAAAATCACATAAAACGAGACAAGGGAGAGAATACTTCTTCGATAACATTACATGACCCCATGGTCTTCTTATATAAATCAAACCCTAAACCCCAACTAGACTTGAACATAACACATAATAAAATAACAGTTAACTAGGCCCAAGGTCCATAACACAATCCTCATCCAACAATAGCATGGAAGTCATGATAAGTAATACGACTTTTCCTAAGTATAAATTATTCTTGTCCTAATCTCAGTATTTTGTCTTTCAATGTCAAAATCCAGTGGAAATGAATTAGGTGTGGGATTTCAATGTGCCAAAAGTTTGTGTGAGTATAGGTTTATCTAATTCTGTCAGTGTTGTAATTATGATAATATCTCTTTCGGGGGTATATGAGGATTGAAAGATATTAGAAAAGCCCATGTAAAAGGCCCATTTGATGGCCCATTTTTTCTCCTCCTTCTTTAGTCTCACATCATGTATATGATTTATTCTCCTCTCTTCTCTCCTATATATTTGTATTCTCTCCTTGTATTTAGATACTTGAATACGACATACAAGCTTTGGGCACTTCTCTACATGGTATCAGAGCCAGGTTCGGTCTAGCTGCGACCTGCCCTTCTTCTGTCCGCCCGGTCTCCTGCGGACTGCCTTCCCGCATCCGCCTCTCTGCGGACTGCCCCTCTGCATCTGTCCGCTCGGCTACCCTGCGGACTACCTTCCTGTCCGCTCCGGCCTCGTGCGGACTGCCCTTCTGATTCCGCTCCTCTTCTCTCCCTCCGTGGTTCCACCCTCCTCAGGCTTCTTATAGCCATCTTCTGCTCTGACTCGTGGGGCCCACCTCTCTCTATCCGCTCCGGACGATCATTCCTGTCCGCTGCACTCTGTTTGTGTCCGCTCGAGCCTCTTTTGCTCGCGGACTGCTCCCTCTAGCTTGCTCGCGGACTGCTCCCTCCGCTCGAGCTCCTGTGCTCGCGGACTCTCTCTCTCTCCGCCACCTCTCTCTATCCGCTCCGGACGATCATTCATGTCTGCTGCACTCTGTTTGTGTCCGCTCGAGCCTCTTTGCTCGCGGACTGCTCTCTCTAGCTTGCTCGCAGACAGCTCCCTCCGCTCGAGCTCCTGTGCTCGCGGACTCTCTCTCTCTCCGCAGTCTCTTGCGGACTGCTCCTGTCCGCTGCGGGCTCTCCTTGTGTCCACTGCGCTCCTCTTGCTGCGACCTCTGCTGCGACCTGTTTCCAGTTCGCCGCGACTTGCCCCAGTTCGCCGCGACCTCTGCCGCGACCTGCCCCCCAGTTCTCCGCAGTTCTCCGCCGTCTCTTGCGGACTGCTCCTGTCCGCTGCCGCGACCTGCCCCAGTTCGCCGCGACCTCCTCTCGCGGACTGCTCCGGTTCGCCGCGGCCTCACTCAGTTCGCCGCGACCTCCAGACCGCCGCGACCTCCAGCCCGCCGCGACCTCCAGACTGCTGCGGGCTCTCCTTTCTCCCACTGCTTGCCGCGCGGTTTGTTCTCTCCGAGCCCTGCTGTCTGCTGCTCCTCCGTCGCCATGTCCTCCAGCGACTCCACTACCGCTCAACCCCCTGCCGACCACGTGGCTCCTCTCGAACTCCGCGATGAGCTTCGGATTACTACTATTTCTCTCTCTGGCAAGTCCAACTTCATTCTCTGGGTCCACTCTGTCCGCCGGGTCTTACAGGCCAAGGGTCTTGCCCGTCACCTTACCCAGGGCCCACCAACTCCTCCTACAGATGGTTGGCTCCGCAATGACGGTCGCGTCCAGACCTGGATCCTGAACTCGGTAGAGGGTGAGCCGTACCAGATGATCATGTATCATGAGACCGCCAAAGCCATGTGTGATGAACTTCATTCGTTGTACTCCGGGAAGGACAGCCTTCAGCACCTTTTTTACATCATCACTGATCTTCAAGCCTTGGATGTTGGCAAAGCTCTGGACATGACCTCCTTTGTGGCCCGTGCCAAAACTCTCACGGAAGCCTGGATTCAGCACCAGCCCGCGACTACTGACCTTGCTGCCCAACGCGCCCAGAAGGAGGCTGTTTGTATTGCTATGATTATGGCTCGCGTCCCGCCACACCTGCACAGTATTCGGGCCCAGGTTCTGGCTTCACCCACTACTCCTTCTTTCTCTGATGTTTGCTCGATGTTACTTCGCGTACCACCTCCACCGGAGGCTCCTGCACCACCCTCGCCGGCCCTTCTTCAGCAGGCCCTTCCTCCTTTACTTCCACAACCCTCTTTTCCTCGGGGTGGCCGTACGGGCTCCCGTGGGCAGGGCCGTGGTGGCCGCGGACGGCCCAAGTGCACCTACTGCGGCCGGGATGGCCATACTGAAGCTGTCTGTCACAAGAAACATGGCTACCCTCCTCGCCCGCCTACTGCTGCGGTTACCGATAGCTCTCCTCCGACTGGTACGGACCTTGAGGCTCTTCGCCTTCAGCTGCAACAACTCCAGGGGCTCCTCAACCCACCTTCTGCTTCCATTGCCTCCACCTCCCATGCAGGTATTGTCTCTACCTCCACTGCAGGTACTGCCTGTCTTTCTTCCAGCTCGCGCTGGATCCTGGACTCAGGGGCCACCCACCACATCACTTCCATGCGGCCGCCCCAGTTCTCTGCTGCTGCTCATCCCCCGTCTATTACTGTGGCCAATGGTGCGCTTGTCCCGGTCTCCGGCTGCGCGGATCTCCTCCTCCCTCCCTCTCTCTCTTTTCGCTTCGTTCTTTATGTGTCAGCCTCGCCTTTTAATTTACTCTCTGTTGGTCGTCTTACTACTGATATGAATTGCTTTATCACCTTCACCTCTTCTGGTTTTTTGATACAGGATCGGCAGACGCGGATTACCATTGGTAGGGGTCGGCTGCAGAACGGGCTCTACCTCCTCGATGTCTCTCCCACATCCCTTTCCTTTGTTTCCTCGTCTGATTGGCATTGCCGGCTTGGGCATGCCCCTCTACCTATCCTCCAGAAGGCGCTTCCCGACCTTTCTCTTCCTGCTTTTAAATGCGATTCATGTATTATTGGCAAACAGCCTCGCTCTTCTTATCCCGCTCATTGTACTAGGAGCTCTGCTCCGTTTGATTAAATACATTCTGATATTTGGGGACCATATAAAGTTGCTAGCATTTCTGGTTATCGTTATTTTCTAACATTTATTGATGATTACTCTCGCACTACTTGGTTGTATCTCCTACATGATCGCTCTGAGCTTCCTCGTGTCTTTCAGGCGTTTGTGTTAGAGACTCGTACGCAATTCTCTACCACCATTAAAACTTTCCGCTCTGACAACGCCCGGGAATATACTAGCCACGAGTTTGCCACTCTCTGCGCCAACTTCGGTATTGTTCACCAGACCTCTTGTCCCTACACCCCTCAACAAAACGGGGTCGCCGAACGAAAGAACCGCCACTTGCTCGATGTTGCTCGCTCCCTCATGCTTCACATGCACGTTCCCAAAGTCTTCTGGAACTTTGCGGTGTCCACTGCATGTTTTCTTATCAACCGTCTCCCCTCTCCCGTTCTCCAGAACGCTACCCCCTTCAGCCTTCTTTTTCCCTCCACACCTGCCTTCCCCCTCACCCCCGGGTTTTTGGATGTACCTGCTTTGTCCATCACCTGGGCCCTCCTCTTGACAAACTGGATCCCCGTGCGGCCAAACACATTTTCGTCGGCTACTCCCGCACCCAAAAGGGCTATGTTTGCTACTCTCCGCGCACCCGGAAGATCTCTGTCTCGGCTGATGTTACTTTCTGGGAGGATCAACCCTTCTTCCCCCCCCCCCTTTGCCACCACTTCTACCACCACCTCCTACAACACCCTCCCTCCCACGGCCGGTGATCCCCGTCCAGTCCCCCCCCACCATCCCTACGCCTCCTCCCACCCTTGACCCTCCTCGGCCCCCCGTCATTCGGGTCTATACTCGTCGCCCTCTTCCTCCGTTGCTCCTCTGCAGTCGGCTTCGACCTCGGCTTCTCCGTGTTCTGCTGCTCCGGTGTCGGCCTCTACCACTCATCCAATGGCGGCCTATGTTTCTCTCCATCGCCTCTCTCCACCTCTTCAGACCTTGGCTACTTCGCTCTCCTCGGTCTCTATTCCTACTTCTGTCCAGGACGCTCTTCAACATCCTGGGTGGCGTGCGGCCATGGAGGACGAGATGGCTGCTCTTTGGGCCAACCAAACTTGGACCTTGGTGCCCCTTCCTCCCGGCCAGAAACCCGTTGGGTGCAAATGGGTTTTCGTCATTAAACATGCTCCTGATGGGACCATCGATCGCCTCAAAGCTCGTTTGGTTGCTCGTGGCTTCACCCAGCAACCAGGGCTGGACTATGACGAGACTTTCTCTCCGGTCGCTAAGCTCAACACGGTCCGCCTTCTCATCTCTGTGGCTGTCCATCGCCAGTGGCCCTTATTTCAACTCGACGTCAAGAACGCTTTCCTGAATGGCGACCTTCAGGAAACGGTTTACATGCAACAACCTCCCGGGTTTGAGACCACGGGGGAGTCACGGGTTTGTCATCTTCGCAAATCTCTATATGGTCTCAAACAATCCCCTCGGGCATGGTTCGACAAGTTCAGTAGAGCTCTCCGGGAAATTGGCTTCACCCGCAGCTCGGCTGACTTCTCATTGTTTACTCGCCACCAGGCCACTGGTACGGTTCTCCTATTGGTTTATGTCGACGACATCATTATTACTGGCAGTGACTTGGACGGCATACAGGCCGTTAAGCTACATCTGAGCTCCGCCTTCCAAACTAAAGATCTGGGACCTCTTCGGTACTTCCTCGGTCTGGAAGTAGCCAGACGGTCAGATGGGTTGGTTCTCTCTCAGCGCAAATATTGTCTGGATCTTCTTCATGATGCAGGCTACTCTGGTTGCAAACCTATTAACACTCTCATGGATGCAAATCACAAAATATGTGCTCAGGGCTCAGATTCTGATTCGCTTCTACCAAATCCAGAATATTACCGTCGTCTAGTTGGGAAGCTTATCTACCTAACAGTTACAAGACCTGATATATCTTTCGCTGTGGGACTTGTGAGTCGCTATATGCACTCTCCTCGAAGCTCTCATCTCCAGGCTGTGGAACGCATTCTCAGATATCTTAAGACAGCTCCTGGCCAAGGACTTGTATACAAAACCTCATCTTCCATTCCTACACTAGTAGCATACTCTGATGCCGACTACGCTGGCTCCCTCGACGATCGACGATCTACTAGCGGGTTTTGCACCTATTTTGGAGGACATCTGATTACTTGGCGAAGCAAGAAACAAGCAGTGGTTGCTAGATCCTCAGCAGAAGCAGAATATCGGGCAATGGCTGCTGTGGTCTCTGAACTCACATGGATTGAGAGTCTCCTTACCGACCTTGGAGTTAAACTACCTTCACCAGCTCTCCTTCTATGTGACAGTCAAGCTGTCATACATATTGCTAAAAACCCGGTCTTCCATGAAAGAACGAAGCATATTGAGGTAGATTGTCATTTCATCCGAGAGAAAGTCCACATGAAGAAGATCGAGCTCAAGCATGTTCCGGGTACTGAACAGGTTGCTGACATCCTCACCAAAGCTCTACCGAGTACCCTCTTCTATCAGTGCCTATCCAAGCTTGGCGCATACGACTTGTACGCTCCAGCTTGCGGGGGAGTATTAGAAAAGCCCATGTAAAAGGCCCATTTGATGGCCCATTTTTTCTCCTCCTTCTTTAGTCTCACATCATGTATAAGATTTATTCTCCTCTCTTCTCTCCTATATATTTGTATTCTCTCCTTGTATTTAGATACTTGAATACGACATACAAGCTTTGGGCACTTCTCTACAAAAGAAAAGGAGATCCCGTGTGTTTTTTTCTATTGCTCTACAAAGCAAACAAATTGTTGTTTAGGCGGCACACATTCACACGTGACACGCATCATCGTCGCGGGATGCATAGACATATTAATGAGTTTTGATTTATTTGGATAGTACCTACGACTCTTGTGATGTACTCAGAGATCAGTGTTACGGCCTCCCTTAACATGGTCGAGACTCGCCGGAGAATTCTCCGGAGGTGGTGAGGGTGGTTGTTTATAAGGGAGCCATCTGAAGGGAGTCAAGCTCAACCTACAGGATGCGACGAGGGAGTTGGGCTAAATCTCACAATGTCCTAGAATGGGAATTTTTAGGGTTAGGGATAGAGGGGAGAGAAGAGGTAAACTAGAAGATGAGGAAGATATTACTTCATGCTTATCATTTCCGTAGTACAAAAATACCCTCACATGAAAATAGAAGACAAGGTGTACATAACAATCTCTAAGCAATGACAACAACAACACGACATTAATTAAAAATACAATAACATACAACTAATCGAGTGGATCCATAACATCACACCGTCCTTCAATTTGAGTTTGTCATCAAGTGCAAAGAAGGATATAGAAACTTGCGAGGTGGTTTACCTTGTTCCTTGTTTTCTCACCAAAACATTTCCTTGTTGTGTGTTGTCGGAGTTGAGACTTCATTGAGATGTGAGCCTCCGCCATGATGATTGATGTCACGAATGATGGGGGTTGTTGCTTGCGTAGAGACGGAATCAACAAACCTTAATGGGTATGGAGGTTGGGTGCCCGTGGAATGGTGACTATAGGAATCTAAGGCTTTATTTGTTTGGGCGTTTTGCAACTCCGTTTTGGGCAAACGCCGCCGGAAGGAGGGTAAACAAATGAACTTCCAGCGGCGTTTGCTCCGTTTCCACCCGCCCGCCTTGAGAAACGCCCCAAAAAGCTCCGTTTGGAGCAGCCACCTCCCCCCTCCGGTTCGAACTCTCCGTTTCCACCCGCCGGATCCACCCGCCACCGCTAAACCAAATGAAGCCTAAAGTGGAAGTTGGGTGCCCGTGGAATGGTGACTATAGGAATCTAGAGTGGAAGTGTCTGTTTGGGAGAAACCAAATGATAGGAGAGTGCCCGGTGGAGTGGGTGGAGCAATAATGGGTAGAACGGCAGAAGGGTGTGCAAGTTTTGTTGAGGTGTCCAGGCTATTGCCGTTCGGTTCAGGTGCCTCAAGAGGCATTGGCTCTGTCGTATGTGTTGGTGGTTTCGAGTTGCTCCTCATATATCTTCAACAAAGACAACAATTGCTCACAATTGGAGTCTTGGAGATGGAGTCACTATTTGGTGCAGAGAGCCATAGATATGTTGGCAGTGGAGGGAGGATAATTAGTGTCTAGAAGTAGACTTGGGGACAAGAGTGTGAGATGGCCCGTATGGAAAGAAACTCGGAGTCAATATTTTGCTAACGTCTCGGAATGAGTGCGCCCCAAAGAGTGATGCGGAGCAGAGACGAGGACACGTTTTGGGCCCGTTCAGGGCTGTTGGCAACTTTCCATATATGGCGTGCCCGGATCGACGATCGGGCTCCGCGATTGCGTCTGGAGCGTCGGTGCGAGTCAAAACGCTATATTACTTTATATTTTTTGAGTTTATTTTGATGTATTTTAAGGGCTAACCCACCGGCCAATCATAGCCGTTGATGGGGATGCCCTAGTTTGTGTTTTCTTATAAATATGATGCTAGGGGGCTGATTTGGGGGCATTGCAGAATTTGGAGAATTCATTTTCGGATTCCTGTGATCCTTTCCCGGTGCCGACGCCGTGGAGCCCTAGGTGACGACTCCTAGGTGGTTTTCTTCATCCCCAAGGTAATACCCATCCATAGTCTTCTCCCTCCCCCTCGAAACCCTCATCCGCATCCCCTACAACCCCCAAATCTCAATCCCCACCGCCAATTACTGTTCATGATCACTGTTCACGGGCACTGTTAACCGAAACTGTTCACGGGCACTGTTCACTGGCACTGTTCATCCGTCATTGCTGTTCACCCGCACTGTTCATCCGCCGACACTGTTCATCCGCCGGCCCTATACCAATCCCGCAGCCTCCTTCCCTCCGTGGATCCACTTCTCACCGCCCCGAAAACCCTAGATCTATCTTGATCTAGTGCTACCACCCTCCGATCCGTTTTTCCACCGCACAAACCTTCCATTTTTGCCCGGATCCGCTCCTAAATATCGGATCCACTCACCCCCGGCCCGGATCTACTCATTCGTGTCCGGATCCGCCGTTTTACTTTCCGTTACCACCACTTTCCACTGAGGGCAGCCACCGTCACCGTCGTCTCGCCACCGGTTCCACCTCCGATCGCCCGTTTTGCATCTGGTCCCTCAAATTCTCCACCACCTCGGATCAGCCCACTGCATCGTGAGTATCTCGTGGTATTGTGTTTTGTATTTGACATTTGCACTTTGTTGTTTATCTATATTTGTGCTATGATCATAGTTTGGTAGTTGTTGTACTTTTGCGCTAATATTTGTTTATGGAATTAATCGTCGCCGCTTGCTTGGGCCCTCCGCGCGGAGGAAGTCGTTGTCAAATCGCTAAAATTATTTGATTGCTTCTTTATTTTGATTAGCTGCGTGGTGTTGTTAATTCTCATTGCTTAAATTAATTGTCGTTGCTATCCGACTGTTTCATTGCATGTAGCATTGCATTCGCATATCCCCTCACACGTGCACGTAGAGTCCTAGCTTCCGAGCACCACTAGCCTACCCCTACATCAAAGAGGGGGTAGCCTCATAATACATTTTAGGAGTTCTGATTTCAGTCTTTTTTTAATAATTAATTAAATAAATCTTGATTAATCAACCAATTAATGAAGGGGTAAAGTGTTGGGCTTGAGAAGAGGTCAATGGTCAGAGCGTGGGCCCTGCAATTGCTAGCTCGAGGAAAAAAATTAGGGACAAATGCGTGTGGCATGGTGATTGGTCAAGCAAGCAGTGGATTGTAGAGAGTCGACATGCAATCCTCCAGTGACAGCATGTTGTAAACTTAGTAGTAATAGGAAACAAACAAAAAATGAAATAGAACAGTAGTTACTCCATCATGTGGTCCGAGAATGTTTATAGAGAGCATAAGGTAGGACAAATAAAGAATGCCTTAGATAATAGCAGACGCACCTGAATGCATGAGCCCAAATGTTATCAACAATGTCCCAATCGGTAATAACTCCATCTTTGAAAGGTGATATAACCTAATTCAAAAGGTAATAAAAAAATATTAAGTCAACATGAGCCAATGCATGTTCCAGAAATTTTGGAGGAAAAGGTAAAATATATTGAAGCCTCACCTCCATATGGTCTCTTCTAAAGCCGAGTGCCTGAGTTCCCACATACAGTTTTCTTTTTATTTTAGCTTTCTCTGAATCAAATCCCTTCAGAGTGCTTTTGGAATCAGATATGTGCTCGTTTTCTTTCTCAGATTTTACATCATTTATAGCTTCTGTTTGCTCAATTAATCCAACTACCTAAACAAAATGCATCATGTGTGGTGCAAATAATGAACAAAAGTTGCAGTAAAAAAATTATGGATAACTACAATTCTTAAGAAGTTTTAGTAGACATTAGACAATTGGCTTGCAATAAGTATAACCTAAACTTAATGCACGAATTTTTAAGGTTGGTGTAAAATAAAATTGGACAGCCAATCATGACACAAAACCATGAAATGACTATGATGCATCAGATATGTATATATTTGAGAAGAAACTGGACCTAGAGCATTGTTGGGGATACAGCAATTGTAAATTGGCCGTGGGTATGATTTATCGGAGCGATCTCCCTAATTTTCTTACAGATCCCAAAGTGGACCATCCATTAAAAAGGCCCTGTACACTGGTACTCTTTTTTGTTTAATATAAATAAAAATTTTATCTAGAAAATGATGAAAAATAGGAGAGCGAAAATCATTGCATCTCTTTAGCTGAAAGTCATGTCTATGCGAGTATAAAAATAGTAAAACACTAAATAAATAGAAAAAATCAGAAGTAATGTTATCCATTAAAAAATAATCCGAGTCTAATGGGAAGGGACACATGAAATTTCATGCTGCCCTGAAATTAAATTCTCCCTCCCATGTAGGTTAACCATGGCAAATTCGACCCCAAGGTACAATGCCCTTTAGACCGTCTGGAACTTATACACACAAGTCATCCGAGTTTTATAGATGTAATCTAGTTGGCGGATGCTCGGTAAAACAAAGAAAGGTGCTGAACAGCAAACCAGAGATTGTTCTAGGAAAGCGGGAAGATCGTGGTTGATGATTATATAACACTGCTTGACAAACCATTTTGTTGACGGTCAACGAGCAGCGAAGTAGCGCTCGGTGAAAGCTTCATGGTAGTAGGAGAAAACACGCAAAATCAGTTACAATGGGCAGAAAATGGAAGTAAATTTCGAAAACTGAATTTTGGAGTGTACATGTCTAAAATTCAAACCCAGTGGCTGTGCATTAACTTAAGACACCCTTCAAAACAATATTCATGCGGCCGTGTCCCAAGCCTAAGCCAAGTCTGACATGGTGAGGCAAGCACGCGTGTGTGTTGGTCCATAGTGACGCAGGACGAATCGATAGGCGGCGGAAAATCGGCGACCTAACCCCTACATGTTATGCAAAAGTTTGACGGTTAGATCACAAATTAGATAATAAATTAAATCCTCCCACGCAAAAATTCAAAGCAAGACAGAATAATTTATTTGGGCAAAAGCAAGCTTAGGCTTTCCTGCTCGTGGAAGGCCAAAGCGAGAGCGCGCGACGAATGAACCCTGCAAATCACAAAATTTATCCAAACAAACCACCACAATACAATATATATCCAAGCAAAAATAGTGACCAATCTGATATAAATATGCTGAAAATAATAATCCAGTACAATGAAATCTCACCAAGTAGTGGGCTAACCAAGGCAATGAAGATTCCGGAGCCGGATATGTAGATCGGCGATCGGAGATGGAACCGGTGGCGAGGCGACGGTGGCGGTGGCTGTCCTCGGCGGAAAACGGTGAAAGCGGGCAATAAAACGGTGGATCCGGCCGCGTATAAGTATATCCGGGCCGGGTGAGGGTAGATCCGATGTGTAAGAGCGGATCCGGGCCAAAATGGAAAGTGCAAGAGGTGGAAATAACGGATCGGGACTGAAATTCCACGATTTGAATTGATCTTGTGAATTTGGACTAGAGGAAGGTGGATCCACGTGAAAGGAATTTAGAGAGTGGCCGGCTGGCTTTTGGATGGTTTCCAGGTGGTGGGGAGGAGAGTAGGGTGGTCGACTGGATGGGGGGCTGCAAGAGGTTGGTCGGCTTGAAGGGGGGAAGAGGTGGCTGCGTGCTGGAGGTTGGGAAGGGGATGAGGCCTGGAGGTGGCGTATGGAATGGGAGAAAGGAGGCTTGCTGGAACGGTCATTAGAAGCCGGCGGTGGAACAGGTTGTAGAAAACTTAGGAAATGAACTGGAGATTTTAATTAAACAGGAAATGCAATCTGATTGTTTGTTGGATGGGGGGAAAACAGCCAACGGTGGAAGGTTTTGGGCAATGGTGACATGGATTGGAGGAGGTAAAACGAGGCTTAGGGTTAGGGGGTACCTTGGAGAGGGAGATACAAGCCTCGGAGTCGTCACCTAGGGTTCCACGGCGTCGGCACCGGGGAGGGATCGCGGGATTTCGGGATTCAATGTCTCCAAAAACTGCAATGTCTTAGATCAGCCCCTAAGATGTCTATTTATAATGAAGAGAAGATTAGGATATCCTCCATCAACGACTATGATTGGTCGGAGGTGAGGCTACCCAAATACAACAAAATAAATGCAAACATAGTGAAATAATATATCAAATCGATTCGCAACGCGAATCCGAACACATCTGAGGAATCCTCGTCGACCCGAGCACGTCATATATGAAAAGTCACCAATCAGCCCCGAACGGGCCCGAAACTCGTCCTCCACTGCAAGTTCTCGTCTCTGCTCTGCATCACTCTCCCTGGCTTGAAAGAATTCATCTCCTGATGAATAGGGATCAGAATCCTCTCGATGTATGTCAGGTAAGACTCGAAGAGGTCCACCAGAGGTCGTCCAAGTGTCGTTGATGGAAGAATGTCCTCGCCAATCAACTCCCCCTGACTGAAAAACTGTCATCTCCGGTGAATGGAGACGGTCGTACTGAAGTCGAAATCTAGGGACGAGTCGATCAAGCTCTACTGCAAGTACCCAGGTGTCAACAACGTCTGTAGTCGGAATCTAAGAAGCACAGGTATGGGTACGAGTACCGGGTACGATACCTACCCGGCACGGCGGACAACAAAATTTAAAACTCAAGGATACGGGTACGCCGTGATACATTATAACAAATATAATGTATATATATCTCACAAGTGCAATAAATAATTCTCAGAACATTGAAACATCAAACATAAATCATAACTTGAAGTACAAGTACACAAATCAATGCAACATAACATAAAGTTTACAAACATTAAACATTCGTAAATATTACAAAATTTAACATCTTATATGTTTAACCAAAAGAGATAATATTAAACTTAAATTACTAATCAGCCTTTTTTTCTTCTTCTTCATTGTTGGAGATCAACATCTTCAATCTCTGGTTAGTCTAGAGACAAGTTAGCCGTTTTGTTAATAACTTGTGTCGTATCATTACGTTCAATACACGTACTTGTAACAGAAACATACCAGTACGAAAAAATATACTCGATACAGATACACAACTTAATTGGACGTATCAACGCTTCCTAGCATAGAGCCAACTTTTCTTTACTCTAAAAAAACAGACTCCTATCACAATATGCAGAATGATGTGCTAAGTCCAAGTGTGTCCACAAAAGGTATATCCGAAGAGTATCGGGTACATACCGGTACCGAATACTTATCCGGTACGGGTATGCTGTCTTCGGGGAAGTATCCGTGCTTCATAGGTCGGAATGCACTGGTGGAGTCTGGTCTCCATGAACCTCTCAACACTCAACTCACGAGTGGTGGATCCAGGCGCGATCGGCGGCGTCGTAGGCAGAATCAAAGAAAACGAGTCCCTAGGTGGGTGGGTGTCAGAAGTAGGTGAGTATGGGTAGCCATCAGACGTATGTGAGCTATGAAGGTGGCAAGGTAATGAAAGTGGAGGTGTGGGCGGATGGAAGTCTCATCTGCTTGGGTCCACATACTGGTGAGGCTCGTAATACGGCGTCATATCCTCAACATTAAATACCAGGTGGATACTCATACTTGCAAGGATATCAAAATCATAGGTGTTTGATTCGATCCGCCTCATGATTATATAGGGATTCATTCGCCTAACACTCAAGCTTTTAGCAAACTTCGCACGGAGCCTCCAACGCAAATTCTCACCATCACCCGCTCGCCTTCATGAACTACCTGCACTTGTCAATGAACATTCGCATGTGATTTACAAAATTTATTACCAATATGGATTATTCGTCGGACCAACTCATGACACACATGCAAACAATGAATAGACAACACAACAGACACATGCAAATGACGAAGAAACGACTCAACAGACTCATGCAAATGAAACACAACAGACGCTACATGTCTGCTACAGGAAAGTCTAATAATGACCGGGATGTCTCTAAAATATGGTGGCCTATCAGGAGGCTCTCTCGGTGGAATGTAGAAAAACTCATCACGTGTGTGATGGGTACTTAGATGACTGCGTGAGACACGTATACTCAAGTACGAGCTCATAGCCAGTCAAATGTCTCTCAGGGAACGTAACACATCAGGGGGCTCACCAGGAGGTGTGTACGAAAAATCATCGCGGATAAGACGACCACCTGAGTGGAAGTCGTGTACACCGACTAGAAAACGTGACTCTCGAGTGTGGTGCGTGTTCCCAAAAAGAAAGAGCTCATCTGGTGGTTCAGCGAGTGGTGCGTCCCAGAACTCATCAAGGGTACGATGCGCCATAATGCAGGCCCTCAAAATATGAGTATGCTCAAGCGTACTCAAGGAAGACCCTACATACGTTATGTTCCACGCAAGATCAACTCTCTTGGGCAAGGCTATAGATGATAGTGAAAGAGACGTCAATAACTCAAAGCTCATAAATAAGCGTCTCACCCGAATCGTATCCTCGCCAGGATGTGGTGGCTCATCAGGAGGCTCAACAGGGGGGTTGTCGTAAAACTCATCACTAGGATCATGATCCTCCATGTGAGTACCATCGTAAGGGGTCATGTCCCCGTGAATGGGTGACATAGTCACTGCGAGATCAACATCAAGCTCTGGTCTCTCGGTCGTGATGTGACTCAGGGCAATGACAACGGGAGATCAACATAGACCTACACTCAAGAATGGGTCTGTTGGTGTACTGTCAAGAATTGGGTCTGTGGTGAGGGTGTTAACTAACCCGGTGCATGGCAGAAGAAGAGGTGTGAGTGAGGGACACAATACTGCAGACTCAATAGGTCGCTCAGGCTCACTCTCAATCGGGGTCGCAGGAGACGGGTCAAAGGCAAGAGATAGGTCACTCATTGGACTGAGCACCTCACTGGGGCGAGAGCAATCCGCCTCGTGCATCACTTCTATCGTGGCTGACAGGATAGTGGTAGGCGTCATGGTGACCTCAGCATGGGAGGGACTCGTACTGCGGGGGTCAGGGTGAGAATCTCATCGACCAGCTCTTGCGGATCTCAATGACTGTTCATAACGAAGGGCGAGCTGATATGTCTATTCGAGGGACTCCGAGCTATGATAAACTACCTTAGTATGAATGTCAGATCGAAGCAAACACCGAAATCTGGTAGTGGCCATTGTTGGGTCCTCTCGGAGATCGCTCCTCACAACTAACTCATCAAAGCAATCTGTGTACTCAGTGACGGACATGGATCCTTGTTGAAGGAAAAATAATAGGTCGAGCAAGCGACTCCGATATGACGAAGAAAGATATCTCTAACACAATATACGTTTCATGTCCGCCTAACTAGTGATGCGACGAAAACGGTCTCGCTCGCGGGTCCTCTCAACGCTAGCCCAATAATCTCTCGCCTGATCTAAAAGTCTAAGTTTCACAAACTTGACGCGTCGCTCACTGAATAACTCAAAATGATCTAAATAATACTCCATATCCACAAGCCAATAGCTGAAATACTCGGGACTCGATGAGCCGTCAAAGGAAGGGGAAGCAGTACGAAACTGACTCTCAAGATCTCTCTCGGAACGACTATCCTCATAATAATCATTCCTAAGATAATCGAGTCGTGTCGAAGGTTCAACATGATTCGCTCGCGTCTACGGATAAGAACGACGACAATCATCATACTGATGGTCTCTAGCATAGTGGGGTCGTGTCGGTGGGTCAACACAATATCTGAAAGTGGTGCACTGCGATTGAGAATGATCGTCGTAATAATGTGAGAATCTCTTTGACGGGGTTCTGTGAGAGAGAGTACATGTGGGCTCGAGACCTCTAAATTGATGAGATGAATAATTGCGATGCCTAGACATGACGGACAAACTTATAGACTTTATAACTGCGTATCGAAAAGTGCGCGCAACCTCCCTCTGATACCAATTGACGCAGGACGAATCTATAGGCGGCGGGAAATCGGCAACCTAACCCCTACATGCTATGCAAAAGTCCGACGGTTAGATCACAAATTAGATAATAAATTAAATCCTCTCACGCAAACAATTCAAAGCAAGACAGAATAATTTATTTGGACAAAAGCAAGCTTAGGTTTTCCTCCTCGTGGAGGGCCAAAGCGAGAACGCGCAACGAATGAACCCTGCAAATCACAAAATTTATCCAAACAAACCACCACAATACAATATATATTCAAACAAATATAGTGACCAATCTGATACAAATATGCTGAAAATAATAATTCAGTACAATGAAATCTCACCAAGTAGTGGGTTAACCAAGACAATGAAGATTCCGGAGCCGGATGTGTAGATCGGCGAACGAAGATGGAACCGGTGGCGAGGCGACGGTGGCGGTGGTTGTCCTCGGCTGAAAACGGTGAAAGCGGACAATAAAACGGTGGATCCGGCCGGGTATAAGTAGATCCGGGCCTGGGGAGGGTAGATCTGATGTGTAAGAGCGGATGCGGGCCAAAATGGAAAGTGTGAGAGGTGGAAATAACGGATCGGGACCGTAATTCCAAGATCTGAATTGATCTTGTGAATTTGGACTAGAGGAATGTGGATCCACGTGAAAGGAATTTAGGGAATAGTCGGCTAGGGTTTTGTATGGTTTCCAGGTGGTGGGGAGGAGAGTAGGGTGGTCGGCTGGATTGGGGGGTTGCAAGAGGTTGGTCGGCTTGAAGGGGGGGAAGAGGTGGTTGCGGGCTGGAGATTGGGAAGGGGATGAGGCCTGGAGGTGGCGTATGAGATGGGAGAACGGAGGCTTGCTGGAACGGTGATTAGAAGCCGGCGGTGGAACAGGTTGTAGAAAACTTAGGAAATGAACAGGAGATTTTAATTAGGGGGGAAAACAGCCAACGGTGGAAGGTTTTGGGCGGTGGTGACATGGATTGAAGGAGGTAAAATGAGGCTTAGGGTTAGGGGGTACCTTGGGAAGGGAGATACAAGCCTAGGACTCATCACCTAGGGTTCCACGTCGTCGGCACCGGGGAGGGATCGCGGGATTCCGGGATTCAATGTCTCCAAAATCTGCAATGCCTTAGATCAGCCCTTAAGAGGTCTATTTATAATAAAGAGAAGATTAGGGCATCCCCCATCAACGACTATAATTGGCCAGAGGTGAGGTTACCGAAATACAACAAAATAAATACAAACATAGTGAAATAATATATCAAATCGGTTCACAACACGAATCTGGACACATCTGCGGAGTCTGATCGTCGACCCGGGCACGCAATATATGAAAAGTCACCAATCAGCCCCGAACAGGCTCAAAACTCGTCCTCCACTACAAGTTCTCGTCTCTGCTCCGCATCACATAGTCTACCCACCACCTCTTGAACTTAGACATGAAAAAGCTTTGTTATAAACTCTAGAAAGTAAAATCCAAGTGGCAATCTGAATCTTCAGAGTTTTCCCCTTTTCACAAACGATACTCATTTTAGTTAATAAAATATTCAACAAATCATGCATATGAAATATGTTGATTCTTTCATACGTTCAATATAATAGTTGATAAAAGATTAAAGTTGTGACTTTATTAAGTAAACAAATAAGCTTAGAAAAAGAAAAAATGATAAAGGAAAGAAATTTAAAGTATAGTTCAATATATATTAATAACAGCATATTGTTATAAACATGCTACATAAGAACCCTTGGTTAACTATCCTACTTTCCAATTCATTGGTCTGACCACGATTTATACACAAGTCATATAAGGACATTTGAAAGCAACATGCGAACCAGGATAAATGTATAAATATTAAAAAAACACTCAAGCCTTTATCCGACTATAGTGGGGTCGGCTATATGGATCCTTTGTCGCCATTGTGCCCTATTTTTTGCCATAATAGCACTAATGTCTAAGTACATCATGTCTTTCTTTATAAAGACTGAAAGGTCAAGCATGTAAAATATGCAAATTCTTCCACATATACAGCATAATGGTCCATAAAAGATCAAAGTGAGATCTTTATAAAGTAAAATGTGAAGACTTCAAAATGAATATATATATATATATATATATATGAAGAAGAAAGTCGAGTATGATATTTCTAAATTGTTTAAAAACAGCATGATACCCAAACTATCTTACTTTCAAATTCAAATATCTGACGTAGGTTTAATCGGTGCCTTAAACAAAGATAAATGTGCAAATATAAGAAACAAGGAAAGTAAAACAGACAAAGAACGCATAAAAGTTGCAAATATAATCGGAGCACTGCAGATTTGAACAAGCTTACAGACGGAAAGACGGCTTTGGGCGCATCTTCTCCCGCATAACCAGCTTTGCAAGTGTGGCAACCCAAATCAATGACTATTGCCGAAACTTCATCTGCATATGTGGATTCCAAAAGTAGTAAGAACGATGGCCGCCTCAATTTGAGCTCCATAAACTTTCTACTAAGGAGAATCCAAAACTCACCGCCACCATACATGACGCCCGACTTTGTAACAGCGAAATCGAGCAGTGGACGAACTCCCAAACTCTGTGAAATAATAGTTGAAAATAAAACCCTAGTTACTAACAAAAGAGCAGAACTGTAAAACCCTAATAACATGAGAAACGAACTACTGCCGTCTTTTTCACTCAACTTGAGTTTGAAATTTCACAGCAGATATTTACGCATTTTCCCCGGACGGCACTTATGCAGTTTCTGTTTCACGTGGTGGGTTGACTGTTGGAAACTGTTTGTAAGATCAATCTTTGCAATGCTGAGCTAAAATGTTAAAGTAAATCGTAGTAAATGACAAGTGACGTTTTGAAGTAAAAAATTCAAAAATGGTGAAAAATCACGTGATCAAATCTGTGTCGAGTCAAAATTCACAAGCTTCTTGAGTTTTACAAAGATTAATTTGATCTCGGAGGGTGACAGACCGCTACTCTGTTACAAGTGCGAAGTACAAAAAATGAGGAAAAACGGCTAAGTTCTCGGAACCTCGATGGAACCGCTCCGGCCTTGGAGTATTGCTGATCTCACAGAACCTTGGTGGGAGCGTTCTGTCATGAAAATTCTCTAAGCCCATGAATCTGTTGGAGGAAGCGCTTTCGTTGAAGCGGAGGCCTGATGGGAGCGCTCTTGCGGAAGCGATTGACCTGACTTGAAGCTTCTTGAAATCTTAGCACAAGGTGAGAAGCTGAGGGAATTCTTGAGGGAAAATCGGCCCTAAGTCCACGATTTCGCCGGAAAACCTCGGATCTTTCTTTTGCCTCTGGAGTTGTTTGTCTTCAAATGAAATTCTGGAAGTATATTTATAGTTTTCTGAATGCTCATGTTGATAATTGCACCGGGGATGGAGAAATTTGTGTTGACTAATGGTGTCTCTCAGTTTTAGTCAACTAGATTTCCTAATTTAGCGAAATGACGGGAGTGCCCCGCGAGCAGTTCGGGCAGCCCGGGCAAGGTGCCCAGAGGCTGGAGGCGACGGAGGCAGAGGCGGTGGCGGTGGAGGCGACCGGAGAGGGTGGGGGTCGCCGGAGGCTGCGGAGTACGTCGGCGAGCGTGCGGGGGGGCGCTGTCCTGTGTGGTCGCGCGGGCCCTACGCAGGCGCGCGCTGTGGTCCGGCTCGGGCGCGAGCGCGGGCCGCGCGGGTGCGGGTCGCGGGCGTGTGTAGGTCGTGCGCACGTGCAGGTCGCGCGGGATGCTTTTGGGTGTGTCAACGTGGCACGCTTGTGCGACCCGGTTGGGCGCGGCGTGTGCGGCCCGGTTGGGCGCGTGTGCGGCCCGGTTGGGCGCGTGTGCGGCCCGGTTGGGCGCGTGTGCGGCCGGTTGGGCGCGTGTGCGGCCCGGTTGGCGCGTGTGCGGCCCGGTTGGGCGCGTGTGCGGCCCGGTTGGGCGCGTGTGCGGCCCGATTGGGCGTGTGTGCGGGTTCGACCCCCTTTGAGGGTGTTTCTGGGGCTCTGGAAAATGCGGCATGCGCCCGCAAACAACCTAGTCGGGACTAGGCGTACTTAACAGATACACTCTCTATTTGACTAAGATGATAATAGGGGGAACCCATCAATTATAAATTGATATTATTTTGATAATTAATATAATAGAACATATTATTTTATATTATATGCTAATTATTTAAAATTATTACATTTTAATAATTTATGGATATCAGAACTTATTTAAAAATATAGGGCGTTTTTACGTGCACATCACTTTTGGCTATGTGCACACTAAACTCTTAAAATAAACAATACGCTATTTTTTTCCAATTCCACTCATATTAAACCTAAGTGCACACTCCGCTCCTATTTTTTCCCGAAAGCTGAAACTTTACCCTCGTCTCAGCTTTCGCCTCGCTTCACATGACATACAAGTACAGTTGGATGAGATACTCCAAAAATACAATACATCATCGATCGGTTATTCAAAAAATGAATTGAAAAAAAAAACTACGGGAGTTATTGGATTCTACAACAAGCCAAATTGTAAAACCTTTTGTTCTGGGTCGCTTAAAGGTGCGATCAAAAGGTAGCTTGAACAAGCTTTATTTTGGTGTAACAAAGAACTCAAATTTTATTTTGGTGTTTATTTAAAAATTTGGCATGCAAATAAAATTTATGGTGTTTACTTGACATTTTGGCCTGCAAATAAAATTTAATGTGTGCACATATCAATAATGTGCACATAGTCAAAAATAGTGTGCACGTAACTGCGCCCTAAATATACTTATGTTAAAGCTATATTATTTAATGTATATAATTAAATATATAAGTTATATTAATATATAAATTATAATATAAAGCTCGGCTAATAATAACTTATAAATATATAAATTACTAATATAATATTTTTTTTTATTTTTGATGGGATTCCCCTCTGAAATTTCTGAGCCAACCGGAAGAACTCAGACCAAGGACACGTGAGGAAAGCCAACCCAACCGGGCAAGTCGCGCATGACATGCCGCACTCCCCCAAGGCCCGAAAACATCCGAGCAGAGAGCAAAACCCACTCACACGCGAAGGCAGCGCCCCGCGCTCACGGCCAGCCCGCGGGGGCATGCGCGGCCTGTGCGCGCTAGAGGTGCAAATTTAGCCCGGATTTGGTTGTCCGACACAAGTCTGCCCTGGCCCGAGCCCGATTAGGCCCGAGTCTGGTTAGGCCCGGGCCAGGCCTAAGGGGACTCGCCAGGCACTCTTATTTGGACAGAGCCCAGCTTGGTGTTTGGCCCGGGAAAGACCCGGGCCCTGCCTGAAGCCCACTGGGCTGCGGCCTAGCATTAATAATGTTGGGCGGCGCTGTGGCTGCCGCCCAGCATTACATGTTCACACCCATCATTTAATGTTGGGTGATGCCTCCCAACATTAAAAATTGGGCGGTCACGCCCACAATTAAATGATGGGCGGACAACCCAGCATTTAATTGTTGGGTTGTGCCCAGCAAACCTATTGTCATTTGTCAATGACAGTAGATCTCTCTTTTGGGGCTTGTGTGGGCCCAATCTTGTTGGCTCAGAAAAGCCCCCTTATTTTGCAAAAGTCTAGACCCGGCCTAGGCCCAGTTTAAGCAAGGCTCGGTCTGAGCCCAACAGTAAAAAGCATCACCCCCGATGGGTTTGGGATCGGCCTGAGCCTGGTAGGCCATATTTGCACCAATATTGCGCGCACGACCTACACGTGCCCTGGACGGCCCACGCACACCGCACGGCCAGCCCACTCGCTGCCCATCGTCGGTCGCCTTGCTCGGGACACCCAAACAGCCTGGGGGGTACTTTCGTCATTTCGCTAAATTTGGTGATCCAGGTGACCAAAACGGAGTGGCGACATTTGCCAACACAAATTTCACTCTGACGCAATTACCAGTGTATCCTTCCAGAAAACTATAAATAGACTCACAGACCTTCACTTGAAGACAAACAACTTCAGAGGGAGCTCTGAGGTTTTCCAGCGATATCATGAACTTAGGTCGATCCTCCACTCAGGAATTCGCTCATCTCCTCTTCTAACGCAAAGGCTTCAAAAAGCTTCAAGATGCGTCACTCTTCCCCGCAAAAGCGCTTTCATCGAGTTCCTGTTGACTTAGCCAAATTTTCAGGACGGAACACATTCATCGAGGTTCCGTGGACTTTTCCAATTTTCCAGGACGAAACACTTCTATCGAGGTTCCGTGGACTTAGCCAAATTTAAAGGCCGTATTGCTTTCATCGAGGCTCCCAGAACTTAATTATTTTTTCATCGCTGCACTTTACGCTAGTAACGGAGAGGTGATCTGTCACCATCCGAGAGATCTTGACAAACTCATATAAACTCCAAGGAAATAGTGCTTTTTGGCTCAACACAGATCTAACCACGCGGTCTTTTACCCTTTTCGGGTTTTCACGTCAAAAAAAAACCTTTTGTCATTGTTGTTGTTTTTATTTGACTGTTTGCGCGCTCGGTCTGACTCCGTGCTAAGGCGGTCTGATTCTCCGGACCGAGGAAAAACCGGGCGATCCATAACAGTATGGCGTCGTCTTTAGGAAAGTGTTTTCCAAAAACTCTAACAAATTTCAAGATCACAACACCAACTGCAATGACGAAAGGAAGTGCACACACTGCCGGCCAACCAGCTTACAAAGAGTTTAGTGATCAAGCATCCAATGACTTGCCCACTAACCCCATGCCGCTTATTAAGGATATTGTTATCACACCGGCATCATTGATAGAGGAGCGTATGAGTCAGATGGAGGAACGTCAAGCTCGAACGCTTCCCCTACTACAGAACTCAGAGACTCCTAAGCCCCTGGGGGAACCTACTATGCCCGCAAGTCGGGGATCGCTCCCTTCAAACCACCACTCGCTCGACAAAATCGCTCGCACCGCGTGCCACGCACGGACCTGGGGGCATGGATCGAGAGAAGCACCTCACCCCAAGGAGCCCTTCTCTAGTCAAAGCAAAAGGAATCAAACGAAGAAGAATTAAGTTGAGTTTGAGAATGATGTACAAGGAAGGAGGCGAACGCCCCAACAACGC
>CM077152.1:39586291-39665166 GCA_039583875.1 Platanthera guangdongensis
CCTTTATTGTAGCCGTGCGGTTAGTCCTTCTGTCTAACCGCGCGGCCTGTGCGGTTACTTTGTACAGTCCGCTTAGCTTGTAAATTTTTAGTCTCACATCTCTTATTTGTATTCTCTCTTCTCTCCTCCATTCTATATAAGGGAGGGCATACCTTTGTAATAGTTATCTTTTTTGGATAATAAAATTTCGATTATTCAAAAGTTTATTCGGCTTGTTCTCTACTTTTCGCTTCTTTTCGCTACTTTCTAACATCATCCATGCAAAGCAAGATCTCCAGGCTTGGAAGAGGATTCATAAGTTAACAACATTTCTCCTCTCGGTCTTTAGGATGCATGCATGACATCCATTTTATTCTTGCATACTTTCAAGCATTTAGACACCGGATCTCTCAAATGAGAGGAGTACGGGTCACCTGGTTCAAGAGAAGTCACCGTCGATTGTGTCCGTCCCCAGCATGATGTTGCATTAGAGATCCGCTCTGCTAGTGGATTAGGCATTGTGGGTGAAGCTGTAGTCACGACCGTTAGTCCGACTCGGTGATATTACATAATGAGCCTTAAGGATTTGCTGGAAATCTGTTTACAGCAAGATGTTGTTTGTGATGTTTGCCCCTATTTTTCATGCAAGAACAAATGGTGGATTAGCTCGGGCGGGAAAGGCTATGTTTGTGGATTGATATGCGAAGGCACGACTTTGTCCTTGTGGTCGGCTGGCTAGCACGTGACGTGAGAGTCATGTGCAGAGAGTGTCCCGACTAGACAAGTCCCCTTCTAAGAAATTAACGATAACACCAATCTTTGACAATCCAGGACGATGAATCTCATGAGCGTGTGGGTCAAACAAGGGTTCTTAGCATCATTTGTTTGTGTGACGGAATCTTGACGTGATAAATCAGAGCTTGCAAGCAAGCTTGGGTTTTGAGACCCAAGAGCGGATGGGGCCTAGACAAGAGTTCCATGTGGCTGCTTGAATGTCGTTAGGGAAAAATTGAAGTACCTGTATGATGTGATGTGATGATGCGTGATGATGTGTTAGATCCATGCTCTATAGGGTGCCTTGGTGGAACCCATGTTTGCATACATGATGTATTGTAGGCCACTTTTTTATTAAATGCTCTATAGAAAAATATATTTGATGTATGTGACATCGTAATCTGTTTCTTTACTCTCTCTCTACATATACATTTGCATATTGAGTGCTGACCTGCATGATGATGGAGTACCTCGGGGTCTGCTAGGGACAGCCGGGAGGAGATGTATGGTTTCATAGTTGAGGTCAGCCTTTGCTGACCCACGTTACAAAATTTTTTACAGGGCAAGGATCGCAAGCGGGAGCAAGTTCGCCGACCAAAAAGGCCTAAGCCTCATGAAGTGGACCCTATTTTATTTACTTATGATTTGTTGAATGCTTTTCTCCATAAACTGTAATCCGGCTTGCATGTCGAGGTAGCCTAGGAGTGCTAAAGTACGTTGCTATGCTTGTTGTTGTTTCCGTTTTGGACACTTGAATGATGTAAGACCTTAAGGTCATTTCGAACTCCTATGATAGTGGATAACTTTTAGTGTTTATGGGTTTCCGTTGTTTTGTGTTTTGAGTTTTGAGATGTGTTGTTCTTTTATATCACTTTATAATGTTAAAGCTGCGACGTCTATATGTTGGGGGGCCCCGGACGGACCCATATTATATTGGTCACTATAGGGGAGGTGTTGTCTTACAACTTTGAGATAAAGCGATCCAGCATTACAGAAGAGGAACGTTCTTAGATGATGGTGACCGAGGTCGACTTGCTTGTGGAGGAAAAGCGTGATGTTGCATATTGCTTGGGCTTTAGCCACGTGGTTTCAGGTGCTCGAAGGTTATCATAGCGTGATGACCTGGGCATGGAGGATGCTCAGACGATGATGCTGACGTCAACGTCGAGGGATGATCCTATGAGCCTTATTTCCTCTGTTTGTTTCCTTTGCTTTTTTTGCAAGTGTGCCTTGGTGTCGTTGCATGCTTTTTGTTTTTAATGGTGATTTAACTGTGAGACAACATTTATTTGAACATAGACCCTTTATGTTTTTAGATTTGTTGTGTTCTAGTTGTGTTTTGAGGTGCGCTCACTCTTTTGGCATAGTAGCGCCTAGCTCGAGCATTGGTACTTTAAATAGCTCGCTAGTGAGAGATACTTGTTTGTTTGTGTTTCGAGAGGGACGAAGGCCGCTTAGAAGTTGGTGGCGAGGAATCTTTGTTTGTTCTTGCCTTGGGAGGACCGGGTCCATGGAGGTGGTGAAGGGACCCTGTTGTTAGTGACTTGAGAGGACTGGTGTCCTTTCGGGTGGAGTGGCTATGAACCTTTGTTTGTTTGCATCTCAGGAGGACCAGGGTCCGTTCGGGTGGAGGTGACAAAGAACCTTTGTTTATTCACGTCTTAGGTGGACCAAGGTCGTCCAGGTGAAGGTGGTTATGAAACCAAAACTTGACTTCGTGTGGAGTTTGGACCCAGGGGGTAGCTTGCACCTATTTCTAGTGAGAGCACCTGGCCAGCTATTGGAACTAAGAGACTTACTCTGATCTGCAACAAGTAGGCCCATGCACACTCCGGAAGATCAAAGAGAGCTTTCCTCCCTAACCAATGCTGAGCTGGGCACCTTGGTGGTCCTTGAGAGCACTCGCCAACCAAAGCCACCTTTGGGGGGGGGGGGGGGTAAGATGAAGCAGTCCCACCTCCAGGTGCCCATAGGGGTCTATTTATAATTTTCCAATTTTTACCTGCAAATAGCGGAATCCCGCCTTTTGGTTTTACTAAACACGACCCAAAACGGTCTGTCAATAGCGTAATACTGCTATTTGGAGGGGATATTAGCAGACCTAAAGAGATATCCTAGGGTTGGCGAGTTCCCGGTGAAGCTGGGACTCGCCACTCACCCGAACATGGATCTCTCCCCTAAGGGGCTACACATACCCAGGGGGCCAGGAACTCGCCTCTTGGGGGCCGCACTCGCCCAAGGAGCTTAGAACTCACCCCTGGGGGCTGCACTTGCCGGGGAGCCTGGAACTTGCCCCTAGGGGGATGCACTTTCCTGGAGAGCCTGGAACTTGTCCCTGGGGGCTGCACTCGCCAACCTTTATTCGTTTTACCTCGGGAGGACCGGAGTCCGTCCGAGTGGAGGTGGCAAATAACCTTCGTTCGTTCACGCCTCAAAAGGATCGAGGTCCGTCCAGGTGAATGTGCAGATGTACCTTTGTCCATATCACCTAAAGGTGCAGACAGATCTTTGTCTGTCTGCTTGGGAGGTGTAAAAAGGGCTTAAGCCGATCTCATCTTGGAGATGTAGAAGGGCTTTGCGTTGATCTCGACAGCCCTTGCGCTAGTGCGTAGCACGCACGCCACTTGCGCGGGCGCTAGCCGTCGCCGGCCCCCGCCACTGTTGGGCACCCTGCCTGGACTGATAATGCAGGACCGGGGAGTAGAACTTAGGATACAATAGTCTTAATATATTACTAGTTTTTGTATTTCTCGGTGATCTTTTTACAAGTACATGAAGGCCTTATATAGGCTGTACGCACAGGGTTACAAAGCCCTTTTGTTGATCACTATTCATATCATTTATTACAGCAGATAAGTTATGACTTTCTCAAGTCATAAGAGGGCTACAACACTTAAACTCATTAAAACTAAGTTTGACTTTTACAGGTGTTCATTGAGAAAGATTTCTATCGATGGTGTTTGTGAAAGTAGTGAACATGCAGCTAACAAACAGACAAAAGTTTTGAATAATTGAAATTTTATTATCCAAAAAAGGTGATCTTTACAAAGGTATGACCTCCTTTTATAGAATGAAGTAGATAGGAGAGAGTACAAACAAACAATGTGGGTATAAAAATTTACAGGGCTGAGCGGCTAGAAATTAAAGAGATGCACAGGTCACGCGGTTAGACAAATGGGCTAACCGCTCGGCAACTCCAGCAGGAAGAGAACATGCCGCAATAAGAGGCCGCTAGACCGCCCGGTCTCCAAACTTCTGAGAGAGACCGCCAGACCGCTCGGACTACAAACAGCAACAGTCAGAACACGAACCTGCTGGAATGAAACTGCTTGACCGCGCGGTCAAAACCCGCCTGACTAGACCGCCAGGCCGCCCGGTCTAACACTTCAACACTCCCCCTCAAGCTGGAGCATAGATATCAATCATGCCCAGCTTATCACAAATGTGGAAGAAGTAAGTAGAGATCGGTTTTGTGAAGATATCCGTCAATTCTTTGTCAGAGGTGACAAACGGAGTACAAATCTGTTTCTTCAAAATCTCCTCCCGAACGAAGTGGCAGTCAACCTCTATATGTTTTGTTTTCTCATGGAAGACCGGATTTTTGGATATGTATATAGCGGCCTTGTTGTCACAGAACATAGGAAGAGGATAGTCATAGACCTCTCCTAGGTCAAGCATGAGAGCCCGCAACCACTTTAACTCACACGTGGTTGACGCCATACTCCGGTATTCGGCTTCTGCACTGGATCTGGAGACAACAGACTGTTTCTTGCTCTTCCAACTCACAAGATTTCCTCCAACAAAAGTACAAAAACCTGATGTGGATTTACGATCGCCTTTATCATCCGCATAACTTGAATCTGAGTAGGCTTCAACCCTCAGATGGCCATTCCTCTGAAAGATTAGCCCTTTGTCTGGTGCTGCTTGACATACTCTAAATCTTCAAGGCAGACTGAAGATGGCACTCCCTGGGAGCTTGCATAAACTGACTGACCTTGCCTACAGTATAGGAGATGTCGGGTCTGGTCACCGTGAGATAGATCAGTTTGCCCACAAACGTCTGTACCTTGTGACATCAGATAGAAGAGGCGAGTCATCCGTCCACGTTTTGTCTTCTCCAATAGCCATGGGAAACCGGGCCGGTTTGGCACCTGTCAACCTAGCCTCTTGTAGAAGATCAAGGGCATACTTCCATTGGGAGAGAACCAACGAGTCCAGCTTCCGAGAAATTTCTATCCCTAAAAAGTATTTTGGGGATCCCATATCCTTTGTGACCATGTGTTGACAGAGGTGTTTCTTCGTCAAGTCCACCCAGCTTGGTCATTGCAGTAAGAAGAATATCATACATACACTGCCAGAACCACCAGTCCGAGGCCGTTTTGCGAATGAATAAGGAGTGATCGGCGAACTCCTTGCAAAGTCGATGGTAGCCACAATACCACTAAACTTGTAGAACCATGCTCGAGGGCTCTGCTTTAGGCCATAAATGGACTTCTTCAAACGGCATACGCGTGTTCCCCCTGAGCAACATACCCAGGAGGTTGCTCCATGTAGACGTCCTCCTGAAGATCTCCATAGAGAAAGGCATTCTTGACATCAAGCTGGGAAATAGCCCAATCCCTGTTAACAGCCACAGAGAGAAGAACCCGGATGGTGCTGAGGCGAGCAACCAGAGAGAAGGTGTCAAAGTAATCAATGGCGTAAGTCTGAGTGAAGCCTTTGGCCACCCAGCCGGGCCTTGTAGCAATCCACAGTGCCGTCGGGGCGAAATTTCACAACGAAAAAACGACAGCCAACCACATCAGTACCCACTGGTGGAGGAACAAGGGTCCAGATACCCCTTTCAGTAAGAGTAGCCATTCTTCATCCATGACAGACTTCCAATGAGGAATAACAAGGGCCTCTTGGTAGGTGCGGGGAGTGGTAGTAGCGGAGATAGCCAAGGCAAAACACCTGCGAGAAGGAGAAAAGCTGATCATAGGAAATAACTGCTGCAAGCGGGTGTTGAGTACACGCCCGCACCCCTTTGCGAAGAGCAATGGGAAGATCCAGGTCGAAGGGTGCCTCAGTGACCGGAGCGTCCGTGGCGGAGAAGGCTGGCCCGGGACTAGAGAGAGACGGCGGCAGAGAAGAGGGTGGAGGGATAGGGGAGACGGACAGAGAAGGAGACGGAGGAGGAGATGAGGGAAAAGTGGAGACGTCGAGAGGCGAGGAAGGAACGGAGAGAGCGATGGAGAAGCAGAGACATCAGGAGGAAGAGAGGAGTCAAGAGAGAAGTAGGATGCATTCTCGAAGAATGTCACGTCCGCAGAGACATATTGTTTGCGCAGAATGGGGTCAAAACAGCAATAGCCTTTTTGAGTGGTAGAGTACCCCAAAAAGACACACTTGGTGGAACGGGGGGAAAGCTTGTCCGGGTAGCGGAGGGAGCGTGAACAAAAGTCGTCTACCCAAAGACAGTAGAGGGAGAGGAAAGGGTTCCTTGCGGGGGTACAAAATGGAGAAGGGGGTCTGGCCGTGGAGAACTGTGGAGGGAATACGATTGATGAGATAGCAGGCGAGGAGCACAGCGTAGCCCCAGTAGGAGCAGGGTACTTGCATCTGCGTCATGAGAGTGCGAGCGACATCAAGGAGGTGACGGTTCTTACGCTCCGCCCCATTCTGCTGGGAGGTGTAAACACATGTGGTTTGATGAAGGAGACCATGTTGCCGAAAGAAAGAGGAGAACTCATGACTAAGATATTCCTTAGCATTATCAGAGCGTAAAACTTTAATAGAAATGTCAAATTGAGTCTTAATCATGAAATAAATGGATTGCCAGATAGAAAAGAGTGAGAGCGATCTTTTAATAGATACACCCATGTACATCTAGAAAAATCATCTATAAAAGTTACCAAGTAGGAACTACCCCGACCAACGGTGTGGGTAGGAGCAGGACCCTAGACATCAGAATGAATCAGATCAAACGGGCGAGAGAAGCCACGGCCTTGCTTCGGCGGGAAGGAGGAGCGATGATGTTTGCCAAGCTGACACGCATCACAGTTGAGCGGAGGACTGGACGGAGGTAAGTGGGGCAGAAGCTGTCGTAGAATCCGAGGAGGAGGATGTCCAAGGCGAAGATGCCATTGAAGCAGATCTGTAGAGGAGGAGGAGTAGGTGGACGGAGCGGAAACGTTGTCGAGGAAATAGAGTCCGTCGCTTCAGTCCCAGTAGCAATCGTCCGCTGGGTCCTCGGGTCCTGAAAAGAATAAGAAGTGGGAGTGAATAAGACAGAGCACTGAAGTTGCCGGCATAAAGTAGTAACGGATAATAAATTGCACGGGAACTTCGGGACATAGAGAGTGTCTTCAAGAGCGAAGCGACGGGGTAACTTGAACCATGCCCGACCCAAGCACCGGGGATGGTGAACCATCCGCCACACGAACCGGGGGTAGGCGGTCATGCGTTTCAAGGAGAGAGAAGCAATGAGGGTTGCCAGTCATATGATTGTAGCACCCGAGTCAATCAGCCATTTACCTTGGGTAACGACGTGGGCACTACCTGAAGTCGTGGCCATAGAGGCAGACGACTGAGAGGAGGCGGAGGTCGAGGAAGGAGCATCACCGGAAGGGCGAAGATGAGGATGTTTCTGCCAGCAGCAGCGGTCGACAGAATGGCCGGTACGACCACAGTGAGAGCAGAGGAACCTGGACGAACCATGCCCGCCGGAGTGGCTGCGGCCACTCGGACCCCCCCCCCCCCCCCCCGGAGCCGAGGTGAGCATAGGAGTCCTAGAAGGAGGAGAGGCCAACAGAGGCCGCTGGAGCAGCGAAGTAACAGCGGCAATGCGAGCCGCGGTGGCATCCAAGGTAGGTGATTCCGCCTCACCAAGATTTGTTGGTGGATCATATCATAACAATCGGGAAGACGGAGAAGATAACAAACAACCAGGAGTTCCTGAAAGTGTTTGTGCTGGTCGGCCAAGTCCGCGAAGAAGGGGCGATTCTGTAGGATCTCTGCGCCAAGAGCCTGAACTGCTGATAAGCCGCAGCAGGAGACATGGAGTGGCGGGCGAAGAGGTCCGCATAAAGAGTATAAATGTGGGACGTCTGGCCCCCCTTCGAATAGAGAGCAGCTAGGTGAAGCCAGGCGGCCTTGACTGTCTCATCATGGCGAATGATGGGAAGGCACTCATCAGAGAGGCTATTGGCCAGCCAAGTGTGTACAAGGGCATCACTCGCATCCCAGTCATCAACAAAGGAGAGTTAAGAGGTGGAGGGTCATCGGTGAGGTGATGATGCTTGCGCTGAGAGCGAAGAAGAAAGGTGAAAGAAACGCTCCAATCGGGATAGTTGGAGCCAACAAGCTTAGAAAGCGTGACAAGGTTGCCCGAAGGAGTATGAGGAGGAGGAGCTGCAGGAGTGGTGGAGGTAGAGATAACGGGGGTGGAGAGACAGGAAGTGGCCATAGAGAAGGCAGGAAACCGCGCGAGAAGAAGAGAAGCTGCGGGGAGAGAAAAAAAGGAGAGTAAACCCGCACGACCTAAGGAGGAGGCCGGGACACGAGAAAGAAACTGCAGCGAACAAGGACGAAACCGCGGCGGGCTAAAGGGAAGAAGCTGCAGCGGTCACGGTGGCAGAACACCAACGGCCAGGAAGCAGACCAAGGCACAGGGTAAGAGGTCGCGCGAACTGAAAAAGTCCGAGCGAACAGAAGAGAAGAGCAAGCAAAGGACCCAGGAGAACAGGTCGAGAACAGACCGAAAGAAAGCGCGCGAATAGGGAGAAGTCGCGCGAATAGTACAACGGTCAGAAGAGAAAACAAGTCGCGAGAATAGGTCGCGGGAAGAAGAAACAAGCCGCATGAGCAGAGAGAGCATAGTCAGGTGGAAAGGACTGAGTGCTTTGATACCATGTGAAAGTAGCGAACATACAGCTAACAAACGGACAGAAGTTTTGAATAATTGAAATTTTATTATCCAAAAAGGTGATCTTTACAAAGGTATGACCCCCTTTTATAGAATGGAGGAGATAGGAGAGAGTACAAAAAAAATGTGGAACTAAAAAATTTACAGGGCTGAGCGGCTAGAAATTAAAGAGACCGCACAGGCCGCGCGGTTAGACAAATGGGCTAACCACTCGGCAACTCCAGCAGGAAGAGAAAACACGCGCAATAGGAGGCCGCTAGACCGCCCGGTCTCCAAACTTCTGAGAGAGACCGCCAGACCGCTCGGACTACAAACAGCAACAGTCAGAACACGAACCTGCTGGAATGGAACCGCTTGACCGCGCGGTCAACAACCCGCCTGACTAGACCGCCAGGCCACCCGGTCTAACACTTCAACAGTGTTACTATGCATGACGACTTCATCTTCTTGTCTTGGCTTAGGTCATCTTCTTGTCTTGGCTTAGGTACAACACCAATTCGTTTCAGCATCTCCGTGAATCGAAGTCGATCTAAGGGTTTTGTTAGTAGATCTGCACACTGCTTTTCAGTAGGGCAGTACTCTACTTTGATTACCCTTTTTCGACTTGATCATGAATAAAATGGAATCGCAAATCGATGTGTTTACTCTGTTTCTGCATAATCAGGTTTTGGCTAGAAGAATGGTAGAGGTATTATCACATTGGATTGTTGTTGCAGCTTCTTCATCTTTTCTATTAATTTATTTGAGCATTTGTCTGATCCAAAGGCATTCACATGCTGCAGTGCTAAGTGCCATAAATTCTGCTTCGGTAGTTGACAAAGCTAATGTTGGTTGTTTGCGTCCACCCCATGTAATAGGTTTTGAACCAAGAAGAAATAGATAACCGGTAGTGCTCTTTCGCTCATCAATGTTTGCGCCCCAATATGCATCTACAAATCCTTTGAGGTCATTGTTCAGTTCTTGTTTATACAACAAGCCATAATCCTGAGTACCTTTTAGATATCAAAGGATGTAGTGAATAACAAGTGGATGTTGTTTGGTTGGTGCTTGCATATATCTAGTTACTTGATGAATGGAGTGAGCAATATCCGGACGTGTATTTGTAAGATAAAGCAATGATCCAGAAAAGGATTGGTAGTTTTGTGCTTCTACTTTTTCATCTTTAGCATTGGCTTTCTTCAGTTTTTTGTTTGTGGGCATTGGCGTAAGAGTGGCATTACAGAGTTCAAATTGAGCTCTGCAAAGTAGATCGGGAGTAAATTTCTGTTGAGATAGAAATATACCATTGGGAAAGTATTGAAGTTAAAAACCAAGGAAATATTTCATAATGTCGAGATCTACCATATCATAAGTAGCTTTAATTTGTTGTTTGAATTTGAGGATTATTGTTTCACAATTTCCTTACAAGCATATCGTCAACGTAGAGGGGTCACTAGCACATCTAGTAAAGCCTTGTAAAAGGAAGTATGTGTCTATGTTGTTATTCCATGCTTTAGGGGCCCGTTTAAGCCCATAAAATGCATTATGCAGTTTATATACTTTCGGTTTATCTTCTCCTTCTTTAGTAAAACCCTTTGGCTGTTGCACATACACTTCTTCTCGTAGATTTCCATTTAAGAAAACTGCTTTAATATCTAAGTGATAGATAGGATATTTATGTTGTGCTGCATATGCCATCACAAGTCGAATTGTATCCATACGAGCCACTGGTGCAAATGTTTCTTCATAGTCCTCTCCAGGTTTTTGTGAGTATCCCTTTACTACCAAGCGAGCTTTGGGTTAGACAATAGCTCCAGTTTCAGTAAATTTCGTTTTAAACAACCATTTAAGTCCTATAGGTTGTTTAGTTGGTGGTAAAGGAACTAAGGACCATGTTTTGTTTTTCTCAATTGTGTTCCACTCTTCTTTCATTGCACGTACCCAAATGGGATCTAAATAAGCTTCTTCATAATATGTAGGAGTACTCAAAGTAAAGAATGTTGCTTGAGTTTCTAGATATAACTCATGTAAACTGCTGGTTTTGATGGGCGATGATGAGGAAGAAGTGGATGGGGTATCATCTGTAATATGTCCTAATGGACTGTCTTCATGATGACTTCCTGTTTCATTTGGGTTGTTTAATAAATTGTCTGATTGCTGTTGGATTGGGTTTTGAATATTCTGAATGGTTATTTTATCTTTGTGAGACACTTCTACTTCTGAGTCCAATCCCAGTGTGCTAATTCATTAAATAGAACATTTCTGGAAACAATTAGCTTTTGTGATAGAGGGTTGAAAAGTCTATATGCTTTTGATTCTTCAATATGTCCTATAAAGACACATTTTTCTCCTTACTTTCCAATTGTTTCTTTTCCCAAGTGGGATCAAGGTATATGCTATACATCCAATGATCTTTAAGTGTTGAATTGTAGGTATTCAATGTGTAAGGAGATAATACGGCGTGTGATTTTTCCTTGTCTTTGTAGGTATCCGATTTAGAAGATAGATGGTTGTTTGGGTTGCTTCTGCCCAAATGTATGGTGGTAACTTTTTAGCTAGCATCGTAGCTCTAGTCATTTCAATATAGTGTTGTTTCTCCTTTCAACTACTCCATTTTGTTGAGGAGAATAAGGTGATGTAAGTTGTCTCTTTATTCCCGCATCTTCACAAACTTTCACAAATTGCATAGAGGTGAATTCACCACCTCGATCTATTCTTAATGCTTTAATTTTCTCAAGTTCTAGCTCAACTTTCTTTTTAAAGATAAGAATAGTATCTAAAGCATCAGATTTTAAGGGTAAATGATAAAGCCACATATATCTACTATAGTCATCAACAAATAGTAGATAATATCTCTTGCCTCCAAGGGAGGTTGTTGGTGCTGGTCCCCATATATCTACATGTATTAACCGTAAAGGTGCAATAGAGCTGATTTGAGTTTGTTTAGGAAAGGGCAATATATGTGCTTTGCCATGAGCACAATTTTCACAAAAAACCTTTTATTGATTTGAAAATGGTGGTAATCCTTTTACGAGAGCCTTTTTGGACATGAGTTGGAGTGCTTGCCAATGAAGGTGTCCAAGCCTATGATTCCACAGAGGGAGAAGGGAAAGGCAACTCTGCTCCTTGCAGTTGAAGGCCTGCTTCCCCAAGCTTGATAATTGAAGAATAAACAGTCTTTTATTAGTAGGTTGCGTTGAGGCTAAAATGACACCAGAGGCTCTATGTGTTATATTTGCTCTATCTTGCTCGAAGTTTATGTAAGACCCGTTTACTATTAATTGACCAACACTAAGAAGGTTTTGAGTTAAATTAGGCACTAAACTTACTTCCGTGAGCAGTTTTGGATGTCTAATTTGATCTTGCACTTTAATGAAACCTTTACCTTCTATAAGGGTTGTTAAACCATTTCCCAACAGGACTTGTGCTTTGCAGGCCTTATCAATTTGATGAAATTTTATTTCATCGTTTGTCAAATGACATGAACATCCACTATCAAAGTATCAGGAATCTGACTTTAGGTTGAATAGAGTTTGTAGTATAAAAACATATGCTCTAGCTGTTGTTCAGTTACTTCTGTTACCTTTGCTTCTGTATGATTATTTTTTGTTGCAGTTTGTGTAAGAATGATTTGGTACCCGACAGTCTTACATCTAAAAAAGCAATCTTTGGACATATGATTAGCTTTTTGCAGATAATACAAAACTTATCATTATAGGTATTTGTATTGCTTATTTCTTTCCCTTTATTGTCTGCAGGTCCCTATTGTTTGACTGGTTGTTTTTGGAAAGCAGATCCTTTCTGAGATTTTTCTTACTGGGTGCATTTTTTGTGTTTTGAACTTTACTTGTAGAACATGATCAAGCTGGGGTTGATCGTGTTCAAACGTTCTTCATGAGTTTGTAGTGATCCCATGAGTGCATTAAGAGAATGGGTTCTAAAGATCCTTAGACTATTCAATTGCTGTCATTATGGGATAGTAACTACGTGGCAAACTTCGTAGTACTTTGGGCACAACTTGCCTATCTTCAATTGTGTCCCCTAGACTACGTATTTGATTAATAATATGGAGTGTTCTTATGAGAAGGCTTTCTACTTTTTCCCCAGCTTTCATAGATAAGTTTTCAAACTCTTTCCATATATTTTGTAATTTCAAGGCTATCACTTTCTCATCTCCTTTATAAGTTTCTTTTAATATATCCCAAGTGGCTTTTGACGTATGAGCACCCATAATCCTAGGAAATACGGATTCAGCTACACCCTGAAAAATAAAACAGATGGCTCTAGCATGCTTCTGTTTTATTTCTTCTTGAAACTTTGCATCTTTGGAAGTCTCAATGGATATTTTATGGGTTATTAAAACAGGTCCTGAAATAGCAGGTTCTAGAAACTTTGATCCATGGGTTACAACATCGCACAGGCCTTAAGAAATAAAGATTGCGTACATGTGAATGCTCCAAAATCATACTTATCTCCTGTAAACACCTGAATGGTAGTTTGAGAGAGAGAGAAGTTGAAGACGTCATAAGCTTCAATGATGATCCAAGAAATCACTGGCAACCGCCTCTGATACCACTGATAATACACAGGACTGAGGAGTAGAACTTAGGATACAATAGTCTTAATATGTTATTAGTTTTTGTATTTCTCTGTGATCCTTTTTACAAGTATAGGAAGGCCTTTTATAGGCTGTACAAATTGGGTTACAAAGCCCCTTTTGTTGACCACTATTTCATATCATTTATTACAGCAGTTAGGTTATGACTTTCTCAAGTCATAAGAGGGCTACATCACTAAAACTCATTAAAACTAAGTTTGTCTTTTATAGGTGTTCATTGAGAAATATTTCTGTCGGCGGTGTTACCGTATGGACACCTTCATCTTCTTATCTTGGCTTAGGTCATCATGGACCACTCAGGAGGTAACTTTCGTCATTTTGCTAAAATTGGCAATCCAGCTGACCGAAATGAAGCAATGCCATTTGCCAGCATGAATTTCGACCTGGCGCATTTGCTGACATATCCCTCCGAAAAATTTTAAATATGCTCTCAGACCTTCATTTGAAGACAAGCAACTCAGGTAGCTAGAGATGACTCTGAGATTTCTCGGCGAAAACTTAAGACTTAGATCGTTCCTCCGCTCCCTCTCTAGTGTAAAGGTATCTCAAAGTTTCCAAGGCGTGGGGTTCTTCCCACAGGTGCGCTCCCATCAAAGCTCAGACCCAATCACTCAATAGGAGTGCTTCCATCGAGCCTCCGTGGACTTAGCGACTTTCCCTGCCAGAGAGATTCCATTGAGTCTCTGTGGACTTAGCGATTTTCCCTGCCGGAGCACTTCCATCGAGGCTCCGAGGATTTAGTTTCTTTTCTACTGTTTTCATACTTTGTACTTGTAACAGAGAGGTGGTTTGTCACCCTCCGAGGAATCATCTAAATTTTATAAACTCCAACGAAATATTAGATTTTGGCCCGAAACAGATCCGACCATGTGGTTTTTCACTCTCAGGTAGAACCCGCCAACCTATTAGTTCATCTCAAAACCCAGGTATTGAGATGAAGGGTGGCAGGGTACATGAACACAAAGGGAAGAAGTGCAGGCGGTGTGGGATTAACCCCAACCACAGGACCGCGGGGATATTCCGCCACAAGGGGGACCGGGGTCAACACCCAGACCTGGAACGCGATTGGGAAGCCAAATACGCGGTCTCACGCACACGTGTCCTGCTGGCTAATATAATCTCAACACACCCCCGCAGTAGGACAATCTGCTCTGATACCAAGTTAGAACCCGTCAACCCATTAGTTCATCTCAAAACCCAGGTATTGAGATGAAGGGTGGTGGGGTACATGAACACAAAGGGAAGAAGTCTGCAGGCGGTGTGGGATTAACCCCAACCATAGGACCGCGAGGATATTCCGCCACAAGGGGGCCCACCGGGGTCAACACCCAGACCTGTAATGCAATGGGGAAGCCAAATACGCGGTCCCACACACACGTGTCCTGCTGGCTAATATAATCTCAACACTCTTTTCGGATTTTTCACGTCAAAAATAAGTCTTTTGTCATTTACTGATGTTTTTCATTAACTGTTTGCGCGCCTGGTTCAGTTATGAGCTTAGGAAGTCTGATTCTTTGGATCGGTAAAAAATCGAGTGACCTGCAACAAGAGTAAATTCTGCTAGAAGAAAAAAATCCAAAACCATGTTTAAATTGAGAAATGTGGAGGTGGGAGTGTCGTGAGGGAAGTCTTACATATTTTTTTGAAGAAAGTGGGTCCAGTCGGACATCCCGAGAGATGATGAAATGAAGATATATACATTTATTATCAGCAAATTTAAAATTTTAAAATCATAGTTTTTTTAATTAAAAAAACCCAAAAAAAGGAAAAAAAAGAAGGTATAACGGGGACTGTCACCCCGTGGCTGTTTTGACTTTTTGTTTATTAAAAATAAATAAAAAGGGATTAAAAAGGAATAAAAACCCATGAGCACATTTATCCGAGATTTTTTTTCATAGTTAAGGGGGTAAATTGGTAATTTCATACTATAAGGTAAGAGTCATATTAAATTCCTAGGTTTAGAACACCATAGTATCCTAGGTTTAGGAGCCCTATGAAAATCTAGATGGGCGGTCATGATTCCTCTGTGCGATCAAACGACTGAGAAGTGTTGATCAAACCTGATCGTTTTGATGGGCTTCAGTGTTACACAGTGAAATATGAGAAGCGTTTTCATTGACTGTTTGCACACCCGGTACAACTGCGAGTTAAGACGGTCTAATTCTCGGGATCGGGGAAAGACCGAGTGACTCGCAATCATTTTAAAAGATGGGATCTTATTTAATTAGACAAAACCCTCTACCTACAAAGAAAAATGTACCCCCCCCCACCCCCCTCCCCCCCCCCCCCCCCCCCCCCCCCCCGAGTGCACACCACAAAAATGAGTGACGAGTGAAGTATAACACTTAAGGGTTTGCGAGTGGCGGGAGCGGCGTCTCGTCGGGACAATGTCATATCCGGGATAATGTCACGTAGGGCACGAGGCTAGGGGCAGATCCAGAAATATCAACAATGGGGCGCAAATATCGTCTTCTTTCCTCAATTTTTTTTAAACACTTCCATCTTACCAAAACAGTTTCGATCTCCCTCATACTGCCACCGTTTTTGACATGCAAGTAGCCACGGCCGACCACTTAAATCCGCCCTTACACAACAGCCCCCATACATTATCACAATTGAGAAAACTATCCTGATTGATAGTTTCCTACCAGAATAACAGAATAACAGAATCCTAAATTAAAATTTAAATGTCTACTCCTAGATATTTATTTCTAGGCCCAAATTAATTATTTCCAGTACAGAATTGACCATTTCATGTTTTTGTCATATATAACCTCTTTAATGCGGTCCCACCACACCGTTGTGGGCCCCACTAGCTACGGTCGCCAGCTTCCCTTCATCCTCGTTAAGTCCCTCTCGACCCTCCTCCAATCGTCTCCTCCACGCGAAAGCCAGCATTCAACCCTCCCTTCCCCAAGCCAGTCTCACAGCTCACACGCACCCCTACCTCTCGCCCGCCTCAGCTACAACACCAAACCCTAGAGAGAGAAAGACGATCAGAAAGAGAGAGAGAGAGTTGACAGATTCTTAAAGCGGCAAGACATGGCAATCGGGATCGTACGACCTGCACTTTCGCTAGTGGAGCAGCGGCCATCCATTTCCGGCAACAATGTCTTTTCCGTGCGACATCCGAAAACGGAAGCCCCCGCCGCTGCTTTCTTCTTTCCGGCCTTTATAGCTCCCATCTCCATTGCTTTTCCAGCTTCGACGATTTCCTCTTCTCCTTTCTCCCGGTTCCACCGGTTTAGGGTTATTAATTCCGGCGGAGATCGAAGATGGGCAGGGGGAAGATCGAGATAAAGAAGATTGAGAATCCGACGAACCGCCAGGTTACGTATTCGAAGAGGAGGGCCGGGATCATGAAGAAGGCGAGGGAGCTCACCGTTCTATGTGACGCCGAGGTGTCGCTCGTCATGTTCTCCAGCACCGGCAAGTTCTCCGAATACTGCAGCCCCTCCTCTGAGTGAGTCCTCGCAATCTCCAACAGTTTTTTGTTACTTCTGCTGCTCTGATTCGCTCGGGATGGAGATCTCTGTAGAACGAAGAAGCTCTTCGATCGATACCAGCAGGTCTCTGGTATAAACCTGTGGACGGCGCAGTATGAGGCAAGTATATGATGCATCTAGTAATACTGTTTTTTTTGTTCACTTCCTACTATTATTCGTCGTCGATTTTGGAGAAGACGAGATCGATCTGCAGGAGTTTGTAATTTTGTTAATTGGATTCGAGCAGAAGATGCAGAATACGCTGAATCATCTGAAGGAGATCAACCGCAATCTGAGGAGGGAAGTAAGGTGCATATCTGATGATTCCATTAATAATTAATTATGATCGTATGATTAAGGGTGCGCAAAAATAATCGAAAAACCGAGAATCGGATCGGAATAGAATTGAATCGAGCGGTTCGGGCCGGTTCTCATTTGTCTCTGTTCGGTTCTCGGTTGTTACACTTGGGTGGAACTTTTGGAGAATCGAGTTATTGAATTTAAATATAAAAAAATATGAGTCGTTATGTCTTTGTTTCATTTAATATACGTGAGTGTTTTAAAATAGTCTGTGTTAAGTTAAACGTAAAAAAGTTTCATTTTTCTATAAATTCATAGACTTTTCAATATAAGTTTAATAATGTTGTATTTAAAAATTAATTAATGATATTGTATGAGTTATTTGTTTTTCTAATGATATGTTAGCGAAAATTGAAGAAAATTATGTATGATTTATTTGCTCTTTTAAACATATAATTGTTAGATCATATTATTTTCTTTAAAAGAATATTTTGTGTTTAGTATTTTCTTAAATGAATATAGTAGTTCGAAATATTTACTAATACATAAGTTTATATGAAAAATGTTATGATACGTGAGTGGAATCGAAGTGAGTTTTTCGGTTTGGATCTGGTTCTATTCCTTGAATATATATCCATATATTCAGACGGTTCACTCGTGTTTATAATAAACACAGCCTTTTCAAAATTTGACCCAGGTTTTGAAAAGAAAAATGAGTGTGGTGGATTAACATGGTATCAGAGCTAGGTAGGTTCACACTGAGGGAACATGTTGGGGCGATCCAACATGAACATAAAAGGTATATCAAGATTAATCTCACACCACCTACCCAGACGGTCAACTCGTGCTTATTATAAGCACGAGTGAACCGTCTAGGTAGAACTGATTTGAAACGACCCAAGTTGCACTCTTAATTATTCATATTCGTTTAATTTGTCCCGAAACTTTGACGACGGCTTGGTTCTATGTTTTTTGTTTACTATGTCATTGGAAGAAGTCAGAGGACGGGAGAGGATCTGGAGGGACTTGATATTAAGGAACTGCGCGGTCTTGAGCAAAACATGGATGAAGCTTTGAAGATGGTGAGGAACAGAAAGGTGAGTTCCCAACTATATATATACATGATTAATTAATTATTTGAATTAGGGTTTGAAGTAACAGAAATATATGTCGCTTGGAAGTTGGAAGGGATATCGATTCTCAGGGATGACTCTTTTTTCTGGTTGAATGATTTTTTTCTGACAGTATCATGTAATCAGCACGCAGACAGATACATACAAGAAGAAGGTATTTTTGTCCTTTTTTATTATTTTTTATAATTCTACACTCTTATTTCATACCAGTACATTAGTCTTGGAGGTCATGCCTCATCTCATATAGAAACCTCAACTGTAGAACTCTAGCCTGCGTTTAGTAGATGTTGCTCTATCATTTTTTTTAATGATGGGACATTCCCAAGAAGGACTCTTTGATAATAACTTTATGTTGTAATTCATTGGCAAAATCAACAAATCAGTCCCTCGACTTTTGCCGCTTTATGAAATCAGTCCCACAATTATTATTTGTTTGAAATAAGTCCCTCTTCTTTATTTTATAGTTGATATCAGTCCCAAATAACTTTTCTGTTAAATATTTGAGGGCAAAAGAGTAAAAAACATTAATTTTAAGAATAACCTGAACCTAAACTTTGCATTCTCCCTCCTGGCGCTGCCCCCATTTCCTAATTTCTATTATCGCTGCCCCATTTCGTTATCTCTCCCGGTGGTGTTGCCCCCATTTCGCCGTCTCTCCCTCCCGGCGTTGCCCCCATTTCGCCATCTCTCCCTCCGGCGCTGCCCCCATTTCGCAATCTCTCCCTCCCGGCGCTGCCCCCATTTCGCTATCTCTCCCTCCCGGCGTTGCCCCCATTTCACGATCTCTCCCTGGGCGCTGCCCCATTTCACAATCTCTCCCTCTTGGTGGCGCTGTCCCCATTTCGCGATCTTCGGCTTCCTGTCCATACTCATTCACTGTGAGTAGTTCTATTCCATTTATTCATAGATTTGCATCCATTTGAGGGTTTCAATTTTGATGGTTTAGGGTTCTGATGGTTTGGGTTTTAATTTTAGATTTTAAAATAAAAGGAATTTAGGCTCACCAAGGTGTGGCCATATCACAAGGCGATTAAGGCTTCTCCAATATAAAGGGTGTGTTGTGAGTAAACGAAGATGAGAAAAATAATTAACTAGAGGTCCGATCTCTCCACTCCTGCATAAACATGATAAACTTTATCTATAAAAAATTTCACATGCAATGATGTCAGTCCCAAACTGAGTTTAAAAAAATAGTTTTCTTTAGTTTCTTATATGAAGATAATTGCTTTTCATAATAAGAATAAAGAAATGTTGTTCGGATGAAGCATGGCTTCTTACTGATGACATTGTCCGACAAGAACAGACAGTCAAAACACAACTAATATGATATTATTTTAAAATTTTAAATCAAATGAGGCTATTTTGTTAAATTTTAAGCCTATGATCATCAATTAAGTTTGCCCTCCGTCAGTATTTTCCGTTAACTAAGACTGATTTCAGCATTTTGATAAAGGTGAGGACTGATTTCTTGCTTTTATGACTTGAGGGACTGAGTTCATAAAGCGGCAAAAGTTGAAGGAATGATTTGATGGTTTTGCCTAATTCATTTATATAGTTATAACTCATTTATTGGAACTCCATCCACTTTTATGTTTAAATTTAGATTTTTTTTTGTGGCGGTTATAATTGTTTGTTAAATCACGACACTCATTTTTCATTTCAAAACTTAAATCAGGGATTGGAGAGGCAGTGTCTATTATAAGCACGAGTTGACCGTCTGGGTAGGTGGTGTGAGATTAATCTCGATATATCTTTTATTGTTCATGTTGGATCACCCCAACATGTTCCCTCAGTGTGAACCTACCTAGCTCTGATAGCATGTTAATCCACCACACTCATTTTTCTTTTCAAAACCTGGGTCAAATATTGAAAAGGCTGTGTTTATTATAAGCACGAGTGAACCGTCTGGATATATAGACGATGTGAGAGTAATCTTGGCCTACCTTTTTGTTCATGTTGGACCGTTTAATACTTTTATCATGCCAAACATACATTCTATGAAGGTGATGATTTTGTCCAAAGTCATCAGAGCAAAAACGCCGCATCAAATGATATATATATATATATATATATATATATATATATATATATATATATATATATATATATATATATATATATATATATATATATATATATATAATATATATATATTTATATTAAGAAAACAAAAAATCATTGACATCTTTCTCAGGGTTTTTTTTATATATATATATGATTTTTAGTGTTTGAGAGACAATAATCATTCGATTGAAAATGGAGAACACATGATGAACTTAGACAATATGAAATAGAACTTTTGGATTGTAAATGGCTTTTAGGGTTTTAGTGTAAATAGACCTTTAATGCATATGATTATTTTTCTTTGTATACTGCGACAGGCACGGGGCTCCGCCCTTCTGGCCAACCGCGACAGTACTTCCACGCGACATTATTCCGGCCACGACATTGTGTCCGGAGCGCGTAACAACGCTCCGGCCGCTCGCAAACCCCTGAGTGGCATAATACGCTCATCGCTCATTTTTTGTTGTACACGGGAATTTGCAAGCGACGGAGAGAACACATTTTGTTATTGTAGTTAGGTGACTTTGTCTATATGAGAGCACATTTTTTAAAATAAAAGAAAAACATAAATTTTAGAAATTGGAAATTTTTAATAAAAAGGATCAAAATCGGAAAGCTAATGTTTAACTAAAGGGTGTTTTTTTACTTTTTAATATTGTATAGATATATTTTATATTTTTAAAATACCAAAGAGAAAAATATGAAATTAAAAATACATATTGTGAATTACTTCAATTTGACTTTGGAAAATATTTAGAATTGAATTCTAATTAGTTTTATACTAGACCTCGAATCAGTTTCTTGTGATGGGACCCTTCCCTAAACCTTCGCTATACGAGGATGCTTTGTGCACAGAGCTTCCTTTTTTTTACGATGGATATCCTTAATGATGTTTTTATTCTAAATAAATAGGTATTATATATAAACCAACCGAGTTTTCTCTTTTAATTTATCATCCTTTGGATCATGATATTTATAATAAAATTTTGCCACTATTATATTGTAATGTAACTATTTACATAAAATGAATCAAGCAAGAAACAAAAATTTTATTTATCATGAAAACAAATTAACAAATACAAGATTTCTCAACACCACACAAAGACATGTTCATACTCTCATTTTACAAAAAAAATGGGCAAGCAGCTCAGCAAAACTAAAGGCACTAGCTACGACTTCTCGGCAAGAAATTTTCCCGAGCTCTCCAATCTCTCTCTGACTAGTTATTCTCAAGTCGAAGCTTCCTATTAGAGTTCGCAACTTCAACGATCTTCTTGCACATGATCCAATCCTTCCCCCTTCCTCCCCACCAACTCTAATCTCATGCATTCATGCTTATGGGCGCTGCTATCCGCACCGCAGTTTTGGCTATTCGCACCGCACTTTCTCCTAGTTTTTTGTGTTTTTTTTGAAAATACGTATTGTACATGCATTTTTAGGAGAAGTATTCAACACGAAAGTTGTAGATCTCGACGAGATCTACAACTTTTGTGTTGGACAATTTTCCTAAAAATGCATGTACAAGGCGTACTTGGGAAATGCGTCCATATTTCGTGTCTTTTGAAATACACTTTGTACATACATTTTTTAGGAAAAGTGTTCAACGCGAAAGTTGTAGATATCGTCGAGATCTACAACTTTCGCGTTGAACACTTCTCCTAAAAATGCATGTACAAAGCGTATTTTCAAAAGACAAGGAAAATTATGAGAAACTACGGTGCGAATAGCCAAAACTGCGGTGCGGATAGCAGCGCCTGTTTATTTTATTGAAATAGCCTGGAACTTGTGAACCCGACTTTGAAACCAGATGAACCGCAATAAATTTGCAAGATCTTTGATAATGTATGGGAAATGAAACCATCATTAATTATATGTTAGTGCAATTTGTAATATTTTATGAAAAAAATGTATTGCTAGGAGGTATATAAATACATAGACGAGGCTCCTCTTTTGTACTTGCTATTTTCCCCTCATTTTGCTTATCGCGGTTTATTTGCTTCAGTGAGCGTGGATTAAAACGTTATTGTCATAGAATGTATGTTTGATATGACAAATATTACTGTTGTTATAAAAAAAGAAACTAGTTTGTAACATGAGATTTTGATATGACGATAATTTTGTCCAATCTCACCGGAGCAAATAAGCTGCACCAAACGCGGCCTTAATTATTTATAGCCATATAGGACCAATAAGCTGCTACCACTTGTCCCAGTATCTTTATATTTTTTATTTTCTTAATTGATTTCCAATTCCTGCCATGTGTCAATGCTAGCTTGAAGATTCCTGCTCAGCACCTTCTCTAGCCTACCTTCACCGAACTAGCCATGCGGCATATGAAGTGGTGTTCAAATTTCTCCTTCTAAGGGGTGTGAAAGGGGCGGTTCATTACATAGCAGTGTGATAACCGCACCTTCCTGATAATTTAAAACCCGCTCCTCGTAAACTTAAATCTTGTAAACCATGCTCACGGCCATGTTTCGGCCCCACATCATATGCCACAAAACAAGCGGGGAAGTCACGGGTTGATATCAAAGTTGTGCATCCTAACTCATAGCATTCTAGCGAAAGCTGTTAACATAAAACTGAACTCCAACCATGAATGTCCATTAATATAAACACCCACATTTATATAGGAATGTATCAAATACATGTTATTTGGCCTTAGTGCCTTACAGTTGCTCTTTACAAAAGTGGCTTTCAAACATCGGCACGCAGACCGTCCACACATGAACAAAATATAATATTTTCATTTTAGCCTTCAAGGGCTAGTAGCAATAGCAGCAGCAGCAGGGATTTCAGCATTTAAACGTCCCGCTCGGTTCTCCAGCACCTGTACAAGGACAGCCCACCCAACGGTGTCAAACAAGGCAACGGTCAGCATTCAGCTGAGCAATTTATAATAACCCTACCCCTTTCTCGGGGCAGTGATATTCCTTCCCTGCAGACATAACAATTCATATGCAGATATATAAACATCACATATTGTGCACTCACGCACAAACATTCCATCACAACCGTCAGCCACGCGGCCCGACGATCCGTGTACTCAGGACACATTCTTGGTGGACCGGCGAACCAGGATTCCATCACCGTGTCAGGGCCGAAACCCAAGGGTAAAAGTTGAGCATTTTCTCCATGGCGTGCAGTCGGAGACTTTAGTTTTAATGACCCGAGATTGGCCCGTAGCCCCCATGGTGTCGTGGCGCAGGCCTAAGACTCTCGCTATACGCTCCAATAGACCGCACTTTCAGGTCTACAAGTCGGACGGACATAACGTAGGTCGGATCAACCACCTCCCGTTGCTCAAATCGTCTTGCCATCACCGAGTACAGCGTACTTTCGGCTAAGAAAAGGTACGGGTCGGTTTCACCTTACCTGTTTGACATAAAGCCGTAATAGTTTATCAAGCTCATACATAGCCAGACCGTTCTCACGGGGCTGGCTTTACATTTATCGGTTAGCTTGGAGCCACGCCTCGCGTTAGCGACAGAACTCATTTTCCATCCCTAGACTTAACCGTACATTCATAGCATACACTTGAGGGTATTTTCCTGGACTGTCAAGCCAGTACTTCCTGCTACTACCCTTCACAGGCACAACTCATCAAGCGTCATAAGCATTACAAGCATCACAAGCATCACAAGGGTCTTTTCCTGGACTACCACTCTAGTACTTCCTGCTACTCGTCTTCACAGACACAACCCATTAGACTCCATAAACTACATATTTAATCACGGAGTCTTCTTCGGTGTGTATATGCAACATCACCAATCCAGACCAACCTGTCCAGATGGGCTTCACTCAGCATGCCTATTCCGTACTCCATTTCCGGATTTATATGCAAGATAATTGGGGATTCCAAGAAACAACCCAAGAGAATCCCTTCACAATCCACCCTCTGGTGGAAATCCCAGGCACATGCCAAAAAAGAAAGCCTTCACATGGCTAAGGAGGAAGATCGTTACCCTTGAAGATCGCTTCAGAGCCATGAACTTCTAGCCGGTTGGAAGAAAGTACCGCAATAGCTTTGCCTCCACAAATCTTGCCTCGGATCTTAGATCGAAACTCTCAAGCTCCACCAACGGACGGATCTCTTCTCTTCCTCCTCCTCCTCCTTGCTCTCCTTTCTCTTAAGCTCTTTTTAGAAAGAGAATGACCAAAAGAAGAAATGAGATGATTCTTCTCATTTTTGGCTTTAAAGTAGCAAGGAGAGAACTGAGCCATCAGATCCCAGAGGAAGGAAACGAACGGCCAGAAAATTCTCTGAAAACTCATTTTTTTTGCTGAAACGCCCTGTGACACGCCCCCGTAACGTGACACGCCCCGTGACGTGTCACGGGGACGTGTCACGGGGCATGTACCTTAAGCGACGCACAAACCGCCTTATCTAGAACAGGACACGGCCATGTGAAACGCCCGTGTCACAATGTAACACCTCCCCTGTAATGACCGTATAATATGAGTCTGGCTGGGGACTCACAACATACAGGCGCTAGAGCTTTAGTATTATAAGATAATATAACTACTCAAACTCAAAACTCAATATCAAAACACAGCGGAAACATCAACCAAGACTAGAAGTTATCCACCTCCATAAGAGTCTCGAAACGGCCTTATGACCTTACAACAAAGAGAGTCCAAATCTCCAACAATACATAAACATCAAAGTGCATAGGCACTCCTAAGCTACCTCGGCCTGCAAGCCAGAAGTCAACAACATCAAACATACATAACACAAAAGTAAAGTCATAGCATGGATAGTAACACTTCATGAGGCTTGGACCTTTCTGGCCGGCGAGCTAGCTCCTGCTTGCGATCCTTGCCCTGTAAAATTTGGTTGTAACGTGGGTCAGCAAACGCTGACCTCAAACTGTGTAACAAACACATCTCCTCTCGGTCGCCCCTAACGGACCCCGGGGTACCCCTCCAACCTGCAAGTCAGCACTTCGTATACAATATACAAAAACATGTATATCACTAATGAACAGGCTTGGATGTCTCAAACAACATGCACGTTCTCTACTGTTGAGCATATAAAGAAAAGGGGCCTACTATGCAGCATGAATGCAAAACTCGGGTTTCACCCAAGGCACCCTAACGCGTATGCATCTAGCACATTATCACATCATCTGGGTACTCATCATTTCCCCATTGACATTAAGCCGCAAACAAAGGGGCACTGCGATTCCCCCAACGTCATGCAAGCCGCCACACGGAACTCTTGCCAAGGCCCCACCCGCTCATGGTCTTAAACCCGGGCTTGCCTGCAAACTCTGACCTCTCATGTCAGGATTCCGTCTAACACACTGACCGATTCTAAGAAGCCTTGTTGGACCCCACCAGCTCATGGACTCATTGCCCGGGCTTGCCCCATGCTTGACATTCTCGTCAGTCATACAGAAGGGGACTAGTCTCGCCGGGACACTCTCCACACATGACTTGCACGTCACGGGATAGTCAGCCGACCACGGAGACAAAGCCATGCCTTAGCACATTACAATCCAAATACCATTTCCACCCTAATCCCTCATTCGTACTGCAACGTCCCCGTGCACCAAGGAAACCATCTACCGCCAATGCGGAGCTAACCTTGTCCACCAAGGAAACTATCTACCTCCATTGAGGAGCTAACCTTGTCCGGTTCCAGCTACACGTACTCACTCGAGAAAGGGGGAATACATCACAAACATCACAAACGGCATCTTGTCGCAGCGGATCTCTACAAATCCTTAAAGCTCGTATGCAACATCACCGAGTCAGACTAACGATCGCGACAACGGCTTCACCCACCATGCCTAATCCACTAACGGAGCGGATCTCTAATGCAAAAAATATGTCGGGTACTGACTCAATCGACCCGGAGGTTCCTTTTAAACCTTAGCGACCCAAACCCCTCTCATTTGAGGGCTTAGTGCCCAAAAACTAGAAAGTAAAAGATGCTAAACATACATCCTAAAACTGAGAGGAGAAGTGTCGTTACCTTCCGACCCCTCTTCCTCGCCATGACAACCTAGCCGGATGAAATCCTTCGCAATGGTCTTGCCTCCACGGATCTGGACTCGGCTCGCGATTTGGAGCACCGAAGCTTCTCCGGCAGCCGGATCTCTCCTTCACCTCCTTCCTTGCTCTCCCTTCTCTCTAGATCTTAGAAAGAGAGCGTTTGAAGAAGAATGAGGGTTTCTAAACCTCATTCTCAGACTTAACTCAGCAAGAGCAACCCTGGACCATCAGATCCCAAAAGAAAGAAATGAACCGACATGATCCGAACTGAAAATCAAAACACCCGGGCCGAACACGGCTTGTGACACGCCCGTGTCCAAGGCCGTGTTCCCCAATCGACGCCGAAACCGTCGCACCCAAAACAGGACACGGGTCTATGACACGCCCGTGTCACATTTGACACGGGCGTATCCAACCCGAACACGCCTGGGCTTCAGGCCGTATCCAACCCCTTACACGTCTCGGCTACAACCCGAGAAGGACACGGCCAGGGACATGCCCGTTTCTCAGGCCGTGTTCGAAGTCTCGACGATCGTCGACTGCCTCTTCGTCGACTTCACAGAAATTCATCGAACACGCTTGACACGGTCGTGGACACGCTCGTGTCCTAGGCTGTGTTCCCTGCCTGTGTCGACACAACTGTGTCGACACCTCTGTGTCGACACATCTGTCTCGTGTCGACACAACTGTGTCGACACCTCTGTGTCGACACCTCCCTTGTGTCGACACTCGAGGGAACACGCCTGCGACACGGGCTCCGACACGGGCGTGTCGGAGGGCGTGTCCCCCACTAGTTGACGAACTGAGCGAAAAATCGTCGACTTCCCGGGCTCTCGACGAACCCGGTAAGACACGGCCATGGACACACCCGTGTCCTAGGCCGTGTGACCCTCACCAAGACCCAAACTTGGCTCTCGACGCTGCTCATCCTTCTTTCGATTTTTGGGGCGTTACACACAGGCCGTGTTCCTTTAGACACGCCCGTGTCTAGCTCTCGAGACCCACTCGAGACCTACTCGAGACAACTACTCGAGTAGTTGGATAGGACACGGCCTGTGACATGCCCGTGTCACGGGCCGTGTGCCTTACTCGAGACACTGCGACCTACTCGAGACCACCCCTCGCGCTCCACTCGAGTATATAGAGTAGAACACGCCCTGTGACACGCCCGTGTCACATGCCGTGTTCGCTCTTTCTCGAGTATTCGTCAAACTCATCTACCCGAGTGGAAAATCGTCGACCAGAGGAAGACATGCCCTAGGTCACGCCCCCTGACACGCCCGTGTCACAGGGCATGTTCCCCCAAAATTCGTCGAATGCATTTTTGTCAAACTCGCGGCGGGCTGCTCACCTGAGCAGGACACGGCCTGTGACACGCCCGTGTCCCAGGCCGTGTAACCCGACTTGAACTAAATCTGGGATTTTGGGGTGTTACAACCCTGCCCGCCTTACAATAAATTTCGTCCTGAAATTTGCATAGAGTAAGGAAACCAGCAAGCAACATGTTATAACTGTAATATATATGTTACAACAAACGATACACTGTACAACACTTAAACAAACAACTCGGGAAATTCAGCTCGTATGGTTTGCTCGCGCTCTCATGTTAGCTCGTTGAATCCTGGACACGCATTTGAAGGGTTTGATCTTCAAATATACCCAATCGCCCACCGCGAACTCCACGTTCCGGTGTTTGGCGTTGTAGTATTTTGCTTGTCGATCCTAGGCTATCAGTAGTCGCTCCCGAATAGTGTGTATCGTCGAGTTAGCTTCATCGACTTCTTTACGGTTATAAACCTTGGATTCGCTTGCTTCTGCCCAAGCTAACGGTGTACGGCACTTCCGACCATACAGAGCTTCAAACAGTGTCATACTGATGCTCGCTTGATACCTATTGTTTTAGGAAAACTCCACCAGATAGAGATGATCTTTCCATCTCTTTCCAAAGTCCAGGGCGTACATTCGGAGCATATCCTTCATTGTTCTGTTGGTCCTCTCAGTTTGGCCATCTGTTTGGGGATGAAAGGCCGTACTGAATGTCAATTTCGTGCCCAACAGCTGATGGATTAGTCGACAATCATTCGACGTAAATCGCCCATCACGATCGCTCACGATACTACGAGGAACACCATGTAGCCGTACAATCTGCTCTACATAGAGCTTTGCCAAACTTTCCACTAAATCATCCTGTTTATTCAGAAGGAAGTGTGCTACTTTCGTCAACCGGTTTACAATCACCCAAATTGAATCATTCCCGCATTGAGATCTTGACAACCTGTGCACGAAATCCATTGAAATATCATCGAACTTCCATTCCGGAATCGGCAACGACTTCAAGAAACCGCCAGGTTTCTGTCATTCCGCCTTCACCAAAGCACAAGTTTGGCATTTGACTACATAATAAGCGATATCGTTCTTTAGTCCTGACCACTAGAACAACTTCTTCATGTCCCTTAACATCTTTGTGCTCCCAGGGTGAATTGAGTACTTCGTAAAGTGAGCTTCGTACATCAACTCTTCTCGCAATTTACCCATACTCGGGACGCACAACCGGCCCTCTTTTCGCAAAAGGCCGTCATCCCAGGAGAATTTGTCCTCTGGCCCATCCTTTGCATAGTGTTGGAGACTTTCATCCAGCTCCATTGCTTGTCGAATCATGTCCGCAAGGTCACATTGTACCTCCGTCCAGTTCAATTATGCATTGGCTGTGGAATTCTTGTCAACACAAGAAATCTCTAATGCTTCCAACTCCTGGATTAGACGTTCATCGTGCCTCTGCAACCAATTTGCCCTTGTCGGAGCTCTCCAACTCAAGGTATCAGCGACTACATTTTCCTTCTCGGGGGTATAATTAATCTCAAAAGTGCAGTCCCCAAGGAACTCCAGTCACCTTCGTTGTCGCATATTCAGATCCTTCTGCTCCAACAAGTACTTTAAGCTCTTGTGGTTTGTAAAGATATTCACTTTTACGCCATAAAGATAATGCCTCCATAACTTTAGTGCAAAGATCACCGCTGCCAACTCCAGGTCGTGGACGGGATAATTTCGCTCATGCACTTTCAACTGGCGTGAGCCATAAGCAATCACTTTTCCAAACTGCAGAAGAACGCAGCTTAAGCCTCTCCCTGAAGCATCATTATAGATCTCGTATCCGTCGGTACCACATGACGATGTCAACACAGGTATCGTGGTCAACTGACTCTTAGCTCTGTAAAAGCTCGCGCGCACTCCGGCGTCCAAACGAACTTCTGATCCTTTCTCGTCAGTATGGTCAGAGGCAAAGCGATCCGCGAGAAGTTTTCCACAAAACGTCTGTAGTAACCTGTCAGTGCAAGGAAGCTCCTGACTTCGGCCACCGTAGACAACACCGGCCACTCATGTATGACTCTTATCTTTGACGGATCCACTGCTATGCTCTCTCCACTTACCATATGGCCAAGAAAAGCCACTGATGACAATCAAAACTCGCACTTCGAGAACTTGACATAGAGCTTATTTCTTCGCAAGGTGTACAACACCAACCGCAAGTGGTTTGTGTGATCAGCTTCAGATTGAGAGTACATAAAAATATCATCAATGAATACAATCATGAACAAGTCCAAGTCCTCTCGGAACGTTCGGTGCATCAGGTCCATGAATACCGATGGCGCATTGCATAGCCCAAACGGCATTACCGTAAACTCATAATGATCGTAGTGTGTTCCAAACACGGTCTTGGGAATGTCACCTTCCCGAATTCTCAATTGGTAATATCCAGATTTCAAATCCAATTTAGAGTAGACGGTTGATCTCACCAGCTGATCGAACAATTCATCTATTCGTGGAATCAGATACTTGTTCTTCTCTGTCAGCTTATTCAATTCGTGGTAGTCAATACATAACCTCAAACCACCATCCTTCTTTTTCACAAACAGAATAGGTGCGCTCCAGGGTGACATACTTGGACGTATATATCCCTGCTTCAGTAACTCTTGCAATTGGACTTTCAATTCCGTCATTTCCTTTGGCGCGACGTGATATGGCGAGTGGGCCACAGGTTTCGCACCTGACACCAACTCGATCGTGAAGTCGATCTCCCGCTGGGGTCGTAGCCCGGGAAGATCCTTAGGAAACACATCCGCAAACTCCGATACAACCAGAACATCACATACATTGCCTTTGGCTCCACAGCCTGAATCGGCGCGAAGTATAACTCAACGCCCTTCCGAACAGCCTTGACGACTTATAGTGCAGACATCAAGGTCCCGCCCACTCCTCGCATACCTGCAAACTTAGTCTCATGTTCGGTATTCCGACCTAGTGTGATCTCTTTGGCATTACAATCAATAAAGGCATGCTGCTCCGCGAGCCAGTCCATACCAAAGATCACACTAAACTCTGATATCGGCAGCACGGATGCATTCAAACAAAATTCCTGACTTCTAATTTGCACCGCCACCTCGAATGTTCTCTCCGCCAACATCAAACATTCATTCAGGAATAACACCCTCACGCTCTCTGTCTTCACATGACTGGGTACTCCAATTTGAGCTACGAAGCCCTTAGACAGAAATGAATACGAAGCTCCCGTAGCAAACAATACTCTCGCCCGCGTGTGCCAAATCATACAAAAGCATGTGGCGCACATATCACGCACAGGCTACATATAAAGTATGCAATACGAAAAGCAATCAACGCTGTTACTGCGTACCTGTGACAACATCACTATGCTTAATGGCCTCCTACCGGCCAGGAGTATAAACTCAGGATTGCACCTGAGATGTAGAGGACTCCACCACTATCTTTCCCGTTACAACATACGATGCTCTTCTCTTCTGCTCAATCATTGGTCGACCAATCCTGATAAGTATGGGCATGTCCCCATGTAATAGAATATCAACTTTCTATTCGTGTTCACGACTATCGTGCAAACACGTTTATCACACACATATATGTATTGTACCCATATAAGTACAAACGAAACAGTGGAAACTGCCATTCAACATTGACTACTGTACATACAACACATGCATAGTTCACAAATACACAAGTAGCACAGTTATTTATGTACATAAAGTCGACATTTCCTTCTTGTTTATCGTCCTCTAAGGGCCAATGCGGCAATCTCGGGCTTTATGTCCTTTGTTACCACACAAGTAGCACTTGTATTGCTTCTTTGGCTCCTACACACCAACCCGACAGTCTCGGGCAATGTGTCCTTTCTTGCCACAAGTATAACAAGCATGAGTCTCGTTTTTCCGCCTCCTGCGGTGGGCAGGCTTTCCAACCCTTGGAGCACGCTCTTTCCTAATCGCAGACAGTTGCTGGGTTCTGGTCAAGTCTATCTCCAATAATCTAGCTGACTCCACCAATGTTTGGAATCCCAATAACTTAGGACCCATCAACAGAAAACGTAGTTCCTAACGTAGCCCATCATAAAACCTATTGATCTTCATCTCCTCGGTTTCAAACACAAACTCTGGTTGTTGTCTCAGCGCAATAAATGCATGAAAGTATTCCTCAACTGTGTCCATTCCTTGGCTCAAGCACATGTTCAACGACGAAGCTGATGCGCTTCCCCTTGCCGTCTGCTCAATTACACTGGCCGGCATGGGACGCATTACCGAATCAGAGGGCTGAACCTGTCCCTCTTGGTGAGCCTTGAGCATTGTAAAAATCACATCAGCGATCAATGGAACCATCTCTATCGATGGAGGAGGTGTTGGTACCACAGTTGATGTCAGGCTTCCCATCCAATGCTGGGGTTCCTGCTGCCATGCAGTCGCGCTAGTCGCCTACAGTCGTAAAACACACAAGTAAACAGCAAACATCGTGCCAAAAGCAATACCAGGAACACACAGGTTCTCCAAACAAGTGTATTTGCATTTCTAAGTGGACATTCAAGAGTTCATTAGTGTTAACGCGGTTCACACTTACACGTGTTCGCCACCGCACAAAAGAATTCAACCACGAATTCGAAAGGGAAAAACCAAGACAACTGATACCAAAAATGTAACGACTTCATCCGTTCATATAGCATATAATAGAAGGTCCGGCCGGGGCCCCACATCATATGCCACAAAACAGGCGGGGACGTCACGGGTTGATATCAAAGTTGCGCATTCTAACTCATAGCATTCTAGCGGAAGCTGCTAACATAAAATTGAACTCCAACCATGAATGTCCACTAATATAAACACCCACATTTATATAAGAATGTATCAAATACAATGTCATTTGGCCTTAGGGCCTTACAGTTGCTCTTTACAAAAGTGGGTTCCAAATATCGGCGCGCAGGTCGACCACACATGAACAAAACATAATATTTTCATTTTAGCCTTCAAGGGCTAGTAGCAACAGCAGCAGCAGCAGAGATTTCAGCCTTTAAACGTCCCGCTCGGTTCTCCAGCACCTGTACAAGGACAGCACACCCAACGGTGGCAAACAAGGCAACGATCAGCATTCAGCTGACCAATTTATAACGACCTTGCCCCTTTCTCGGGGCAGTGGTATTCCTTCCCTGCAGGCATAGCAATTCATATGCAGATATATAAACATCACATATTGTGCACTCACGCACAAACATTCCATCACAACCGTCAGCCACGCAGCCCGACGATCCGTGCACTCAGGGCACATTCTTGGTTGACCGGCGAACCAGGGTTCCACCACCGTATCAGGGCCGAAACCCAATGGTAAAAGTTGAGCATTTTCTCCATGGCGTGCAGCCGGAGCCTTTAGTCTTAATGACCCGGGATTGGCCCGTAGCCCCCCATGGTGTCGTGGCGCGCAGACCTAAGACTCTCGCTATGCGCTCCAACAGACCGCACTTTCAGGTTTTCAAGTCGGACGGACATAACGCTGGTCGGATCAACCACCTCCCATTGCTCAAATCGTCTTGCCATCACCGAGTACAGCGTACTCGCGACTAAGAAAAGGCGCGGGTCGGTTTCACCTCACCTGTTTTGCATAAGGCCGTAAGAGCTTATCAAGCTTATACATAGCCAGACCGTTCTCACGGGGCTGGCTTTACATTTATCGGTTAGCTAGGAGCCACGCCTCGCGTTAGCGACAAAACTCATTTTTCATCCCTAAACTTAACCGTACATTCATAACATATACTTGAGGGTATTTTCCTGGACTGCCAAGCTAGTACTTCCTGCTACTACCCTTCACAGGCACAACCCATCAAGCGTCATAAGCATTACAAGCATCACAAGCCTCACAAGGGTCTTTTCCTGAACTACCACTCCAGTACTTTCTACTACTCGCCTTCATAGGCACAACCCATTTGACTCCATAAACTACATATTTAATCATTGAGTCTTCTCCGGTGTGTATATGCAACATCACCAATCCAGACCAACCTGTCCAGATGGGTTTCACACAACATGCCTATTCCGTACTCCATTTCCAGATCTATATGCAAGATAATTGGGGATTCTAAGAATCAACCCAAGGGAATCCCTTCACAATCCACCCTCTGGTGGAAATCACAGGCACATGCCAAAAAGGAAGTCTTCACATGGCTAAGGAGGAAGATCGTTACCCTAGAAGATCGCTTCGGAGTCATGGACTTCTAGCCGGTTGGAAGAAAGTACCGCAGCAGCTATGCCTCCACAAATCTGGCCTCGGATCTTAGATCGAAACTCTCAAGCTCCACCAACGGACGGATCCCTTCTCTTCCTCCTCCTTCTCCTTGCTCTCCTTTCTCTTAAGCTCTTTTTAGAAAGAGAATGGCCAAAAGAAGAAATGAGACGATTCTTCTCATTTTCGGCCTTAAAGCAGCAAGGAGAGAACTGAGCCATCAGATCCCAGAGGAAGGAAACGAACGGCCAAAAAATTCTCTAAAAACTCATTTTTTTTGGCTGACACGCCCTGTGACACGCCCCCGTGACCGTGACGGTGACGTGTCACGGGGCGTGTACCTTAAGCGGCGCACAAACTGCCTTATCCAGAACAGGACACGGCTCTGTGACACGCCCGTGTCACAGGCCGTGTTCCTTTAGACATGCTCGTGTTTAGCTTTCGAGACCCACTCAAGACCTACTCGAGACAACTACTCGAGTATTTGGACAGGACACGACATGTGACATGCCCGTGTCACAGACCGTGTGCCTTACTCGAGACACTGCGACATACTCGAGACCACCCCGCGCGATCCACTCGAGTATATAGAGTAGAACACGCCCTGTGACACGCCCGTGTCACAGGCCGTGTTCGCTCTTTCTCGAGTATTCGTCGAACTCATCTACCCGAGTGGAAAATCGTCGACCAGAGGAAGATACGTCATAGGTCACGCCCCCTGACACGCCCGTGTCACAGGGCGTGTTCCCCTCAAAATTCGTCGAACGCATTTTCGTCGAACTCGCGACGTGCTGCTCACCTGAGCAGGACACGGCCTGTGACACGCCCGTGTCCCAGGCCGTATAACCCGACTTGAACTAAATCTGGGATTTTGGGGTGTTACAGCTTCAGTTCCCACAACTTGATCGCCACCTCTGCATGTGATTACTATTCGCCTGCACCCTCAACAAAACAGCTTGCAGCGCGCCTACTGCTGGAGGTGTCCGCAAGAAGTTGTTCGTAAGAAGCAATACACAGCTTTCTTAAAACTTCCGCCTACTACCACTTCATGTGCCAACAGTTAGAAATAGGAGACCGCAACCCTTCTTATTTGCTTCACTATTTTTATCATACAAGGCTTCCGCATATTTATAGGCGGCGCCATTCAAAGAGAAATGAACGCGTGGCCCACCAATTAATGCATGGAAGATGAACGCGTGGCCCACAATTAATGCAGGCTTCCATCCCATCATTCACGTCTCTGCCAGTTAATTCAACACACGAGCGACAGGCACGGGCCTCCGGCCCGATGACCACGCGCCACAGTACCCGGGCGGCGACTGCGGGCTCCGCCCGCCCCCCACCCCCCAGCGGGCTACGCCCGGCTCCCGGGTTTTTTTATAATTAAAATTTCATTTTTTTAAATGTATTTTATATAACTTTTTATATATTCTTTTTTTATATTTTTTTAATTTAAAAACTTTAAATTTTTTAATTTAAAAAATTTTAAAAATCGCTCCCCCATTCTCACGGCTCTCTCCCCCGCCGGCGGCCTGACGGGCGACCCCCAACAAGTAAAATTACAATCTCTTGAAAAATTAAATAACATAACTTAGGTGTAAAAGATTCAAGCAAGTCTTGCAGGTGACAGCCAAGGGAGAATGAAAAAGTAATTGCAACCATCAAAACAAAATACCGCAATCATCTACCCCTATTGATGACCTAGATCCAAAGAGAAGATGTAACAATCAAAAGACTTCAATGAAAGATATGAATTAATCATAGTTTTTGAAAGCTAAATTTTAATGGGAGAATTTGAGAAACAAATTTTAATGGGAGAATTTCATCAAACATAACATGTGCATAAAATGAATAATATTTGGATAAACCAATGATTGGATAAATCACTTTGGCTAAGAAAGAAATTCAGAGAGAGGAGTGAGGGAGAATAACGTCAGTACCTGCAACAATTGCATATGGCAATGGCTTGAGTGAAGGGGTTGGGGAATTTGCATAAAATTGCTCTTTGAAGGGTTTTGACCAAAGTTAACCCTTTTTTGTGGGTCTCCCATATGGGTTAAGGTCAAAGTAGGTCCAAATTGTCGAGTGGCGAGCCAATGTTGGGACATTTAAGTAATATTGGTATGTGCACGTTTTTCGGTGCACATGATGCTTGACTAATATTGGTATTGTCCAAGTTGTCGAGTGGCGAGTCAATGTTTGACTAATATTGACTAAACTACATCGAAATCGAGCGCAAAAATTTCTGTTGGTCTTATATTGACCACACAAGCTCACTGCAACTGACTGGGGATAATTCTGAGTTTATATGTTCAATATACAAAATGACGTTGTCGTGACGCGCAACGACACTCAAAATGGTCATATTCATCATATGACATCAGATCGGGATGAAACGAGTTTCATTACACTCGTATCGACTATACAAGTCTAATGCAACTGACGGAAGTCAATTCAGAGCATGTATGCTTCATATTTATAATCGGTGTCGTCATGACGCGCTAGGATACTCAATATGATCATATTTCCCTATGAATCGGATCGGAATGAAACAAGTTCTGTTGCACTTGTATTGACTATACAGGTCTACTGCAACTGACAAAGCTCGGTCTGAAGCACGTATATATGCTCAGTATTCAAAATCGCGCTACTATACTAAAAAATGGTCATATTCACCATATGATTTTGGATCTGAACAAAATGATTTTCGTTGCACTAGTATTGACTATATGAGTCTAATGTAACTGACTGAACTCAATTAAGAGCATGTATGTTCAATATTCGAAATCGGCATCGTTGTGACGCGCTACGATACTCAAAAATGGTCATATTCGCCATATAACATCGGATTGGAACAAAACTAGTTCAATTGCACTCGTATCGACTATACGAGTCTAATGCAACTGATAGAACTCAATTACGAGCGTGTATGCTCATTATTCAAAAACTAGGTCATATCTTAGCTTATAGGGCATCTTGTAGGTGATTGTGTTACTTTTATTGTGTCAACTAGGATTCTAGTAACCCACTAAAAATCAGGATGTTATAAATAGTATTCTTCTCCAAATTCTGCAATATCTCATGGAAGTCCCCTAAACTCTTATTTATACATAAAGAAAAATAGGACACCCTGACATCAACCACTACGATTCGCCGGTGATGTGGCAGGCCTAATAACATGAGCATAAAAGACAAAACAACAAATTAATATATGAAATTGTAGGCAAACGACGAGCCGGGCGCATTCGTGGAGTCAGATCATCCATTCTGGTACGCTATATATATAATAAGTATCCAATCGGCCTCAAAAGGGCCCATAGCTCGTCCTCCGCTGCGGGTCCGCTTCTCCGTTCCGCATCAGATAGTCTCCTTCGCCCTCTTAGGTAGTCTGCACTCATAGCTCATGTGACCAAATTTATTACAATTATAACAAAGAATTTGAACTTTGTTACTCTTCTGTTAAAGTTTTCATTGACCTCTTACTCTTGTACCTCGTCCACGTCCACATAGACCGACTTCATCTTCACCAATGTTTTGATTTCTATCATGCAAAATTTCCACCTCTGTAACCGCATTTATAATTATCCCGAGTTCCTTGGCCTCAAATATTACCTCCTCTAACTTAGACTTTCTCAAATTGTTAATCGGGTTTGAAAAACCTGCTCCAAATTACTTGTGCTTTCATTTTGATTCATCTCATACTCATGGACTTGTTGTGAGCACACAAGCTCGTTCATAGAGATCTGTGATAAATATTTTGATTCTTCTATGGCTGTGACAACATTATTAAACTTTCTTGTCAAAGAACAAATAATTTCTCCATGACTCGGACATCATCAAGAGTTTCATCATTTCATTCACTGTTATTACCAAAGTGACGTATTCATTATTCTTCTTGAAATTTTGCATTTTTGAAGTTTCAAACTCTATTCAATAAAGTTTCAAACTCTATTCTTCTTGGAATACTGCGGGAACTATAGGGGGTGGAGTTCCTTTTTTGCGAGTAAATGGAGAGAAATCACAAAAAATGGTTAACATGGAAGTTGTAGATATCCCCGAGACGATTAACTTTCATGCTGAACATTTTTTGATTTGAAGTCGTTTATACCCCCGATTTGGGCTCTGAAAAAACACTGTCCGAAAAACATTAAATTAATGTTTTTGGGACAGTGTTTTTTCGGAGCCCAAATCGGGGGTTTAAACGACTTCCAATCAAAAAATGTTCAACATGAAAGTTATTCGTCTCGGGGATATCTACAACTTTCATGTTAACTATTTTTTATGATTCCGCTCCATTTACTCGCAAAAAAGGAACTCCACCCCCTGGAGTTCCTGCGGGAACTCCAGGGGATCCGGATCCTAAAGATTGTAGCTTCACATTCTTCTCTTTCTCGACTAATTAGAGGGATTTCTGCATAATTCTCGGAACTTCTTCGAACATATTTGCTTTTGAAAACTTCTCAAAGTAGATTCGTCAACACCATCGAAAATGAAGAAAAGTGCCTTATTTTCTTTTTTTTCCAAAAATCTTTGAGTGTGTTCGTACCCTCTGCTACAACATATAGCTTTGCATAACCATCTTAGACGATTTCGTGCAACTTTTTTTGGTAAGCAACACCTTAAATTGAATACTCAAATTCTTATAATTGGTGTTCACCACATTCCCGATTTGTGGCTGAATAACACTAGCCAATATTTAGGCACCTCATGAATTTCACAACACTTTGGTTAAAAAAAACTCGACAACACCTCCATAGAGCCACATGAATTTCGCTCTAATACCATTGGTGGAAACGAACGGTCTAAAAGTGAGTTTTTTAAAAAAAAACTTTAATTGATAAATACACAATCTTTCAGCACAACATAACGACATGTTACAACGCTCTTATTTTACATAAAAAAGTGCGCTACTAGCTCGGCAAAACTAAAGGCTAGCTCATCTTCTCGGCGAGGACGTCGCATGAGTACTCTCTCGGCAACTTCTTCTTGCAGCTTTGAACTTCTTCTTGCAGCGCTGAACTGCTTCTTGCACGAGCTCCATGCCTCATCCCATCCTCCGCTAGCTACTTTGATCTCATGCATACATGCCTACTTATAACTTAAAAGCATCTATGGCCAATGAGCTGCTACCATGTGTCCCACTTACTTTTTCTTTTTCTTTTCTTAATTAATTTCTTGCAATTAATTTAGTCAGTGCAAGCTAGCTCCGTACGACCGTACCACCTCACCCCACAATCAACGCTTCTCAAAATGAAATAAAAGATTGTTGTTATTAACACCGTAGTTTTGGCTAGTCGCACCGTACTTTCTTCTAATTTTTCCTAAAAATACATTCAAAAAGACGCGAAAAATTAGAAAAAAATACGGTACGACTAGCCAAAACTGTGATGGGCTTGCCCATACTTTATATGATGACGCTTATACTTTCAACATTCTGCTTGTAATTGATGTAAATTTAAATTTACATCAATTACAAGCAGAATGTTGAAAGTATAAGAGTCATCATATAAAGCATGGGCAAGCCCACCTAAACATGATTCATCATGCAAAGCTGATCTAAATATTTAATACGGATGAGTTTTATGTTCTTTTAAATTGTTATGTATGAGTGTTTGTATGACCTGCTGTCAAATGCCCATCAATGTTTTCAATTTTCATGGCCTTTAAATAGATGTGTTGTTGGCTAGCTATCTTCACTTAACTCTATAAGCGCTGAGAATCTCTATTGAAGCAATGTGATCCCTTGACCGTTGAAGCTTTTCTCTCACCCCCCACTTCTCTGTTTTTTTCCATTTTAGTTTTTGTTATTTTTTCCCTAAAATCCAACACGGAAATATAAGTTTTCTTAACACACTATATATATTACAACGAGTTGTTGTAGCGCTAGTGTTTTACCATAACTCCATATTACAACATGTGTTCTCCATTTTTAGGCTTTGTTTGGATAGGCGATGCCAGTGCGGGAGCAGCCACCGCCCCAAGGCGGGAAAACAAACGCAAGTTCCGCACGCGCGGCAGCATTTGCTCCCTCCCTCCCTCTGCAGAACGCCAAAATTCGCCGGTTTCCAACTGCAGCTCTCCCCTTCCGATCCCAGCCGCCAGTTTCCTACCACCGCCACCCTTCCAAACGAAGACTTAGTGCAAGCTTCTCCATGCGAGTTCTTCATGTGAAGTCTCCAACTATATAACTTCGAATAACACTTTTCCCACGTTGCTGCAGTTCGCTGACAGTGCAAGCTTCTCTCACGAGCATAATTTGGCATTAATCCTCCTTGTTTCCTGATCTCATTCATGCATTTGTGTGCACTTCTTCTCCTAGCTCTAATGAACTCGCATGTACTTCTCCATGATCGAGCTTGCTTGACATTTGGCTTTGTCCCAGCTCCAAACCTCGGAGGTTCTTCGGATGGCTTATTATTTGGTTAAGGCTTCATTTGTTTGGCGTTTCTGCAGGGCGTTTCCCGCAAACGCCGCCGGAACAGCGGTAAACAAACGGCCTCGCCGGGCGTTTGCCGCGTCTCCTCCCGCAGCAAGGAGGAAAAGCCGCAGGTTTCCTCCGTTTCGATCCCCTCCTCTCCCCCTACTTTCCGAACCCGGCTTCTCCACCCGCCGTCTCCGTCCGCCACAGCCGCGCCAAATAAAGCCTAATTCTCCTACCAATGACTTAGGTTGCATTTGTGTGGCTTATCACAGCTTATTTGTTCCGGTGAGATTGGACAAAAACGTCATTGTCATAAAATGTATGTTTAGTATCACAAATGTTACAAAAAAGAAACTAATTTGAGGCATAAGATTTAGGTATGACAATGACATTTTTGTCCAACCTCACCGGAGCAAATAAGTCACAATAAGCCGCGCCAAACACAGCCTTAGACTTGTCCGGTTCATGCGGTCGTAACCGCTCGACCAAATAAGTCCCCCCAAACGGTCCATTAGTTAATATAGCAGCCAAACCATGCCTTCATCCAATTAATGTTTTTTTTTCTTTGTAGTCATTTTGTTACATCACAAGTAGGGAAATTTTTTAGGTGGGGTATCACACCTTCTGCATGGTGCATTAACCCTTGTATGTTAATTTAAATTTCTTGCTAAAATTAGTTTGGAATTTTTTTTGTTTCTAAACTTCTTACTAATTTAAATTAAGAAGAAATTTAGCTAATTAGCAAAAAACTTAGCTTCTTGCTAATTAAAGTTTTTCCTGTAGTGCATTGATCGGCTCTTATACCACTTATTAGGGACCCACTATCAACCACAAGAAAAAATCCTTGGGCAAAGTCATATTAGACCTAAAAACTTGAGACAAATGAGGAGTTGAAGCACATTGAATGCTGGTTGACCAGATGTTTCAGCAATTTCAGCATGATATATAGGGTTTAAAAATGCTAGCTAGAAACACCTACATTTCAGAGTAATCCAGTTTTGTTAATCCAGTTTTGCATGTTGCAGTTGAAGAATTCCCGCGAGACACACCGCAACTTGATGCATGAGCTGGTGAGTACCAAAAATTAAAGAGCATTGTGCGATCGCGCGCCACAGTTCAAGTGAAGGGAATAATAAGAGTCGATAATGAATCTTGCAGGAACTTGCGGACGAGCACCCGGTCTTCGGGTATGTAAATGATGATTCTAGCTACGAGGGGGCACTGGCCCTTGCGCATGACGGCGCTCATCAAATGTACGCGTTCCGCGTGCAGCCCAGCCAGTCAAACCTTCATGAAATGGGATACACGTCCCAGGATCTTCGCCTAGCCTGATATATTCATTTTTATGCATGCATATGTGCAACATATACTATGTTTTCTTAGACATAAACAAGTGTAATTTGCCTTAATAATTTATAGTTGGCTGTTGTTGCCTATGAAGCAATGCATCTGAATATGTGATGTTAACCTATTAACCTAAATTTATTGTATCTTAGGGCATGTTTGGGTGGGTGGTGGTGTTGGAAATGGAGAGAAAACATTGTTCTTGAATGAATCTCCCTTCTTAGGGTTGAAATCAGACATAACAATGTGCTTTGTGGGATCTGTGCTTTCAAACTGTGATTATTCAAACGTTCGATGAAGCGCAAAAATAATATGTCTGGGTTTCTGAAAATCGTAATAGAGAAAAATTAAACAATCAATGAAACAAAGGTTTGATGTGCTCTTTCACATTCAGAGTAAATTCATTTGTTCAAGTTCACACTTTGCGATCAACTCCATTTTATGATGCAATGGGGGATTGGAATGGCGGAAGGATCACGTGCGTGGTGGTTGGAGTGTGAATTGGGAGAGGATTGGACGTGTAGATCGTGCACGTGGTAGTTTTTTTTTGGTTAACTTCCCACCTATTTAGTGGGGGACATGGAAATTCAGGTTATTCAAAGAAGGGAATTCCTATAATTATAAATTGAGGGAGGGGCCATCATTTGCCACCCAAAGTCCCTGGTGTCCGGAGCTGGGGCAAGAGAAGAGAGCGGACTTTTGTTCGGGACCGAATTGAAGGAACTTGCTCAAGTACCTGCGCGCTTTTTGTGTGTGCGGGCAGCGTTTTTGCCTTGCACTGATTCCTCTTGCGTGGGTGTTTGCACATGCCGGTTTTGACGGTGCTTTGGGCGTCTCTTTTGCAAGATTTATCATGTACTTTTGCTTCAGGTACTGAGGCGATGCGCACAAGGTCGATCGGTGCGACTGCGCTCTTCACTCACTATTGAGCAAATTATTGTTTGGAGAAAGCGGTATGAAATACCTGTTGGGATGGAAATAAAGATACCGTGTATTGAGAAGTGGTGCAGAATCCTCCAACGGGCTGGATGACATTGTGTGAGACGTCACAGAGATATGGATTCCGCTTGCCACCGTATGAGGAGGTGGTCAAGATTCTGAAACATTGCGGCCTGTCGAGGTCCCAATTTACTCCTCTCGTGATGACGCGCATTTTGGGGTTGATCGCCTTCTTCAAGGAGCATGGTTCGAGGTTCTCCTTGGACCTTTTTAGAGAATGGTGCGAGGTGCGGACCGAAGGTGGTGGGCGTATTGAGAGACACAACAATAAACATTGGCTCGAGTTCGAGTACCGGACGAACCGTCGTCATGGGAACACCTTGTTTGGCCATGCCCAAAACACTTGGTGTACAACCTGGGGCTCGCGAGAGACGGTCCAGCGGGCGAAGGGATGACTGGCGAGAGTATAGGATGCCCACCTACAGGAGGCGAGATGGGGGATCCTCTGGAGTGGGCGAGACCTTCTAGTGGGCGAGACGGGGGATCCTCTGGAGCGGGCGAGACCTTCTAGTGGGCGAAATCATCCTAGAAGGCGAAAGAGCTCACATGCCGAAAAGGCGGCGAGACGGGCATGGCGGCCGTCTCGCCCGGCAGTATCTTCCCCACTCGCCGCAGGGGAAAAAGATATCTTTACCTATTTTGACCCGCAAGGGGGATTTTACCTTCGTGCCCCAGATAGTTTTACATTATTACCCCTGGAGGCCTGCATATAGCTCTCCAGAACAGCGGAGTTTGGCTATAGGCTGACCCAGCCCAGAGTGTTTTGGTATTTTCAGGTGGATTTAAGAGTGATATTTGCAGAACAGATTCAGAAACCTATAAATAGACCGATAAGGTGCCTGAGAAAAGGTTGTTGAACCTTCCCACTTTTTCCCTCTCAGGCACCTAGCTCAGCACTGGCTAGGGAGGGGAAGACTAACAGTTCTTCCGGGTAAGAGGCGGGACCTCCAAGCTGAACCCCCTCGGTCTGTTTTCAGGTCGCGACTCTCGTCAGGACGGTAGCGCAGGGAGAGTACGTGTGGGCTGCATCCTGTTTCGAACTCTAGGAGGGACCGGAAAGCCGGTTCCAACATTTTGGTGCGTTGAGCGTGGACCGCAGCCCTCAGAGAAGAACCTTGAGCAACCAACATGGCGGGAGATCATGGAGAAGGAGAAGGAGGGGAGTCAGATAATCAGGGGGGATTTGTAGGAAGAACGGAATTCCTGGCTTCGATCAAGGGGATCATGGATCTATTGCAAGGGATCTCGCGGCAGGGAGACTGTTCAACTCCACTGCCCACAGTGCCAGCTCTCGCGACTCAGGAGGAACTCGTCTCGGCGCGAGTCGGAGAAGACGCCCCGGGGAGAAGGCCGGGAAAGGAGGTGATGTTGGAAGGGACCGGGAGGGACATGGCGGGAAGGGAGCTGTTCCCAAGTCCGGCGAGTACCATCGCGCCAGGGGAGGTCGTCGCGCGAGTAGGGGTGGCGAGACCGGCGGCGCGGGGGTCCCCTTTTTGCGAGCTAGTCCTGTCCGCTCCGGTCCCGGAGGGCTTCCGAGAGCCCGAGATGAATTACTATGTGGGGAAGGACGATCCCCTCCATCACTTGCAGTGGTTCGAAGACGCTGTCTCGATCAGGCCCATGACGGACGCGTTTAAGTGCCGCCTCTTTGCGATCACTCTGAAAGACAAGGCTAGGGACTGGTTCCACCAACTCCCGGCAGGATCGATATATTGCTTCGAGGACTTGAGTAGGAGCTTCCAGCTCCGGTTCTCCACATCTAAGAAAAGGAAGAAGAACCCAGAGTCGATCTTCTTGATTAAGCAGAAGGCGGATGAATCACTGGCTCAATACGTGGATAAGTTCCAAGAGGAAATTCTGGATATACAGGAGGTGCCGGGTTTTGCCCTCCAGATGGCTTTCACAGTGGGACTGCGAGAAGGGTTCTTCAAAATGAGCCTCACCCGGAAGGCGCCGCTTTCCTTTGAGGGCTTGATGGAGAAGGCGGCCAAGGAAATAGCAATGGAGGCAGCAAACCCGGCCTTCGCAAAGAAGCTGGCAAGGCTCACTGAGGTAGAGTCGAGGGAGACAGGAGGGAGGCAACACGAAGCGAGGAGAAGGGAAGAGCCGAGGGCTCCGGCGTATCCGGAGCTGGGGTGGAGGCAGCAGGGGGGACTGCCCCCGGGCAAGGTAGAGGATTTCCCCAAGGGGGAAGGAATCAACAGGGAGGACCGGGAAGGTTCAATCAGATGGGGTGGGGGTATGGTCATAGACCACCCCTACCTCCTCCGCAGCAGGCCATGGCCATCGGCCGAGGTAGAGGAAGGGGCCGGGAAAGAGGAAGAGGAGCAGGAGCAGGGAGAAGGAGGAACCCTCAGGAAGGGAGACCGGAGGGGGGGGGGTGGCGTTGCCATACTGTGACTTCCACGAGGAGGAAGGTCACGCAACGGCTACCTGCCCGGATTTCTTGGAGTTAAGGAGGACTCGAGGAGCTGGGGAACAGCCAAGGCCGGTGCGGATAGAGGAAGTAACAATTACAGGAGAAGAGGATCGGTGTGTGGATCGTGCGGATGAAGGGGATCGCGGGCTGGTTGGGGTGATCAATGGGGGGGTGGGGATAGAGGCGGCCCGAAAGGCGAGCCTTCACACTATGTACCGCCGAAGTGTCGCCTCGACGTCGCAATCCCCTCCTCCAGATGAAAAGATTACGTTTTCAAGAAAAGACATGCCCGACCATGAGGACCCCTTTTGTGACGCGCTGGTGATACGGACCGCCATCGAGAACTTCACGGTGTCGCGGATCCTAGTCGACAATGGGAGCTCGGTGAACGTGATTTTTAAGAAGGCATTCAATGCAATGAGGGTGGAGGCACGGAGGGTACTGGCAGCGGATGGACCATTGTTTGGATTCTCAGGAGAAAGAAAGAGGTCGAGGGGGTGTGGGACTCCAAGTAACTTTGGGAGGGCTATCCAGAAATTGCCGTTTTGTCATAGTGGATGCCCCCAGTAGCTACAACGCTATCTTTGGGCGCCCCTTGATCAGCGCTTTCAGATGCGTTCCGTCGTCGTTTCACCAGTGCTTGAAGCTGAATTCTGGAGGTACTCAAATCAGGGTACGAGGAGATCCGAAGGCAGCAAGGGAATGCTACGTGACGGCGGTAAACACAATCTCCTGGCAGGGGGACGCAGAGGAGTTGGAAAAGAGGATGGAGCGATTGCAACAAGAGCAGGGAGGCGAAGAAGAGCGAGGAGAGGAAGGTGCTGGAGGAGAGGGAGAAGTAGTAGCGGTTGGAGGCATTGCGGGGGAGCCAGCGATGGCGGGAGAGAAGTTCGGGGAGACGGGGATGACAGAGGAAAGGGAGGAGGAAGGTGCTGGAGGAGAGGGAGAAGTAGTAGTGGTTGGAGGCATTGCGGAGGAGCAAGGAATGGCGGGAGAGGAGTTCGGGGAGACGGAGATGGAAGAAGAAAGGGAGAGGGGAAGAGCTGGAGGTGAGGGAGGAGTGGCAAGGAACAAGGGTATGCAGAAGGAGCTAGAAATGGCTGGAGCAGAGGGAGGAGAGACGGGAGCGGCAGGGGAAGTGGGGCAAAGAGAAGAGGAAGGGAGAAAGGAGAAGAGGAAGACGGAAGAGGTGGGCGGATCACCCGGAGAGGGGACCCGTCCAGAAAAGAGAAGAGCCTCCTGGCAGGAAAAAGAGGGCGCGAGCAGGTGGGAGGCGGAGCAGCCGGGGGAAGAGGGAATGGTGGCCAACGTAGAAGACAAAGCCCAGCAGCAGGGTAAGCAGGCAGAACAGGAAGAAGAGGAGGAGCCATCCAGGCTGAAAGCTGCGGTGGAGGTCCTGGAGGTAGAAATACGCACCAAGGAAGGCCGAGTAGAAAGGATAAAAATCAGTGGCGAGCTCAACCCGGAGGACCAAGAGAAGGTCAGAACCTGCGTGCAAAACAATATCGACGTCTTCGCGTGGAGCGCCGCGGACATGCCGGGGGTCGATGCAGACGTCGCCTGTCACCGCCTCAATCTAGACCCCAACACCCGCCCCATACAACAGAAGAAGAGGGCCATCGCCTCGAAGATGGCGGACCTATTAGAGAGGAAGTGGAAAAATTACTTAAGGCGGGTTTGTGTCCGCCTGTAAGTATCCGGGGTGGGTGAGTAATGTTGTAATGGTCCAAAAAGGGGAGGGTAAGTGGAGGATGTGCGTAGATTTTTCTCTTTTAAATAAAGCATGCCCTAAGGATTGTTATCCGCTGCCCCGAATCGACGCGCTGGTTGACTCAGCCGTCGGTTTCCCTTTTATGAGTTTCTTGGACGCATTTTCTGGGTACCATCAAATACGCATGCATCCTCCGGACGTTAAGGACGTCACCTTCGTCACGGAGGATGGGTGCTTCTGCTTTAATATGATGCCCTTCGGTTTGAAAAATGCGGGCGCAACCTATCAAAGGATGATGGATCGAATTTTCCGAGAACAGAGAGGAAGGAATCTCGAGGTTTACGTAGACGACTTGATGATCAAAAGCAAGGACCTCGGGGCTCATGTCCTAGATCTGGAGGAAACCTTTAAAACCCTGAGGGAGTATAAAATGAGGCTCAACCCCCTGAAGTGCGTTTTCGGCGCTAGCAGAGGAAGATTCCTGGGGCATCTACTCACTCCATCTGGGGTGGAGCCCAACCCCGAAAAAGTGAGAGCAATCCTAGAACTGGAGTCCCCTCGGAATGTGAAGGAAGTCCAGCGTCTCACAGGAAAGTTGGCCGGGCTGAGCAGGTTCCTTTCCCGGGCGGGGGAGAGATGCTCGCCCTTCTTTCGAACGCTGCGAGGGGGTAAGGGTTTCGAGTGGACCGCGGAGTGCGAGACGGCTTTTCAGGCCATAAAGCAGCAGCTTACCCAGACGCCTTTACTCCAGGGACCAAGGGAAGCCGAAGACCTGTTCCTATATTTGGGGGTAGGGATGAGGCGGTAAGCTCGGTTCTTGTGCGTGAAGAAGGAAAGAAACAATTCCCAATTTATTACGTGAGCAGGGTCCTGAAGAAGGCGGAACTCGGGTACCCCATCCTGGAAAAGTTAGCATTTGCCCTCATCGTCTCGGCCCGAAAGCTCAGACCGTATTTCCAGGCACACTCCATCCGAGTGGTGACTGACCACCCCCTCCGTAACATCTTGAGCGGGGTAGAGCATTCGGGGAGGCTGGCAAAATGGTCAATAGAGCTCAGCGAATTTGATCTCGTCTTCGTTCCACGGCTCGCCATCAAGGCGCAGGCAGTGGCCGATTTCTTGGCAGACTATGTGGTCGAGGTCCGAGAAGCGGAGACGCCCCCTCGAGCAGCTTGGAAAATGTTAGTGGATGGAGCGTCGGGAAGAAACTCTTTGGGGGGGGGGGAGTGGTCTTGACCAGTCCGGAGGGGACCCAGATTGAGCAAGCCTTGAAGATTCATTTCGCAGTCACCAACAACCAGGCAGAATATGAGGCGGTCATTGCAGGGCTGAGGTTAGCCCGGGAGCTGGGCATACAAGACATTGAGGCCTCGACGGACTCCATGGTGGTGGCAGGTCAGATCAAAGGGAGTTCGAGGCAAGGGAGCCAGCCCTCCAGCTGTATTTGGGAAAGGTCAAGGACATCATAGGGCAGTTCCGAAGTTTCTCAATTCAACACGTCCCGAGAGAGGAGAGCACCCAGGCCGACCAACTCGCCAAGCACGGCCCTCGGGCCGGGGGAACGTGACGGAACTCTTCAGACCGTCCATAAAGGAAGGAGAACTTATGGAAGTGTGCCAACAAAGGTCGTGGATGGACCCCTTTATCACTTTTTTGGCATCAGGACAGTTACCCGCGACGGAGCTCGACAAGAAGCGCACCAGATACAAGTCGGCATACTACCTATTGAAGGATGGAGTTTTATATCGCAAGACCTTGACAGGATTGCTGGCCAGGTGTGTGTCGGAGGAGGAGGCTCCTAGGGTTCTGCAAGAGATCCACTCCGGAGAATGTGGAAGTCACTCGGGGAGCCGGACTTTAGAGGGGAGGGTGCTGAGGCAGGGGTACTTTTGGCCTACCCTTAGGAGAGATGCGGAGGAATTTGCGAAAAAGTGCCAAAAGTGCCAGGAGTTCGCCCCTCTTCAGCTCCTCCCGGCCCAGAGGTTGCGGACCATTACAGCTCCCTGGCCATTCGCTATATGGGGACTAGATCTGGTGGGCCCCTTTCCCCAAGCAAGTGGCCAAAGGAAGTTCCTGATAGTCATGGTGGATTACTTTTCAAAGTGGCTGGAGGTGAAAGCATTGGCTAAGGTAACCTCGCAGGTGGTCAAGAACTTCGTTTGGGGGGGAGATCGTCTGCCGGCATGGGTTGCCCCTAGCCATTGTGACGGATAATGGACCCCAGTTTGCAAGCAGGGAGTTCGTGGATTTCTGCATTCGTTTGGGGATAGATCTCCGCTTTGCCTCTGTTCATCATCCGCGGAGTAACGGACAGGTCGAAGCGGCCAATAAGGTCATTGTCAATCTGTTGAAGAAAAAGGTGGAGAATTTAAGAGGAAGCTGGGTGGAGCAATTACCTTCAGTACTGTGGGCCTTAAGAACCACACCAAACACAGCCACGGAGAAACCCCGTTTAAGCTCTCTCACGGCTCAGAGGCCGTCATACCTGTCGAGTTCGAGGTCGCATCGCCAAGAGTAGTGGTTGCAAGGGAAGGAGCCGAAGGATGGAGGACAGAGAACGAAGAGAGCAGAGACTTTCGTTGGATCTCGTGGAGGAGCTCCGAGATTTAGCAGTGGTCCGGCAGGAGGAAGTCAAGCGCCGGATGGCGAGGTACTTCGACAAGCATGTAAGGGTTAAACAGTTTGCGAAAGGAGATTTGGTCCTAAAAAAGGTTGACGCGGCGGGTAGAGGAGCCTCTGTAGGAAAACTTAACCCAAATTGGGAGGGTCCTTTTGTAATAAAAGAAGTCTTAAAGTCAGGAGGGTACCACCTCCAGAATGTGGACGGGGTATCTCTCGAGCGAGCCCGGAGTGGGGATGATTTGAAGAGATTTTACCCGTAGCACTCTACTTCACAGTATCTTTCTATTGTTATTTGGAAATGCTTATCATCCTGATGTGCTCTTTTGGTGGAAGTGTGGGTGACCCCTGTGAGGCACCAGGGGCGAGGTGATTTGTAGAAACAACCCCGAGCAGACCCGCTGACCAGGCTCCCATCTAGCTGGCAGGGCTGTAGGCTCACTCGGTGGTTGGTGGTGTTTTGGAGAGGAGACCCCGAGCAGACCCGCTGACCAGGCTCCCATCTAGCTGGCAGGGCTGTAGGCTCACTCGGTTGGTTGGAGCTGTTTCGAAGAAGAGACCCCGAGCAGACCCGCTGACCAGGCTCCCATCCAGCTGGCAGGGCTGTAGGCTCACTCGGTGGTTGGTGGTGCTTTGGAGAGGAGACCCCGAGCAGATCCGCTGACCAGGCTCCCATCTAGCCGGCAGGGCTGTAGGCTCACTCGGTGGTTGGTGGTGTTTTCGGAGAGGAGACCCGAGCAGACCCGCTGACCAGGCTCCCATCTAGCTGGCAGGGCTGTAGGCTCACTCGGTGGTTGGTGGTGTTTTGGAGAGGAGACCCCGAGCAGACCCGCTGACCAGGCTCCCATCTAGCTGGCAGGGCTGTAGGCTCACTCGGTGGTTGGTGGTGTTTTCGGAGAGGAGACCCCGAGCAGACCCGCTGACCAGGCTCCCATCCAGCTGGCAGGGCTGTAGGCTCACTCGGTGGTTGGTGGTGTTTTGGAGAGGAGACCCCGAGCAGACCCGCTGACCAGGCTCCCATCTAGCTGGCAGGGCTGTAGGCTCACTCGGTGGTTGGCGGTGTTTTGGAGAGGAGACCCCGAGCAGACCCGCTGACCAGGCTCCCATCCAGCTGGCAGGGCTGTAGGCTCACTCGGTGGTTGGCGGTGTTTTGGAGAGGAGACCCCGAGCAGACCCGCTGACCAGGCTCCCATCTAGCTGGCAGGGCTGTAGGCTCACTCGGTGGTTGGTGGTGTTTTGGAGAGGAGACCCCGAGCAGACCCGCTGACCAGGCTCCCATCTAGCTGGCAGGGCTGTAGGCTCACTCGGTGGTTGAGGGTGTTTTGGGAGGACGGTACTCACTTGGGGAAACAAGTCTAAGGGTAAGAATTCGCGTGGAGAAAATCCATGACTCATCAAGAGGGGGATAGTCCCTAAAACAGAGTGACCAGGAATAGGGCCAGGGAAGAAGGTCCCTGGCCGGCACTCGCCATAGGGGGTCTCGCCACTCGCGGGAGGGTTTTCCCCGTCCCAGGATCAAGTGGGCTGAAGTGGCCGAAACCGACTGGCGAGACGACTGGACCCAAAAATTTGTGGCGAGATGATCTCGCAGTGCAGCGCCGACGGAGGTAATCAAGACGGGTAAAAAGTGATAAAGGGGGGCCTCGCGCCAGTTTTCAGCGAAATGAAGGCAATAAAAGTAGTGATTAAACAGCGTCCCAAAAAATAGCCATACACCTTGGACTGGTAGCTAAGCGAGAGGGTGGAAAATCAAACTGGCAATTAAAATAAAGTAACTCCTAAATAACTATTGCACAACACCCCAAAAGGGAAGCGGCCGTCAGCATATAAAGAGTTTTTAACAAAAAAATTAATGAGGCAGAGACACCTCGCTCTCCCTTTAAGAAAGGGAACCAGGATCATAAGTGTTAGACAAAAAGATGAGGGCGAGAGGAAAACATTGTGAGGGATGGTGCACTACTCATTGTCAGAGGAGGCGCTGCCGTCCGACTCGTCGAACAAACGCGGGACTAGGTCGCGGACGGTCACCGTCTCCGCATCAGCGCGCACCACTCCCAGCTCCTTCATCATCTTGAGGACGACCTCCGCTGTCTTGATGTTTGAGTCCCGGCAGATGGCCTCCACCTCATCCACAGAATATCGGGAGGAAACGGGAAACTGATCCGTGGGGGGCGTCGCGCTGCTCTGAAGGCGAAGGTTCTCGGCTTTCAGCTTCTTGTTTTCCCCTCCAGCTCCTCGATACGCGAGCGCATCCTGTTCGCCGTCTCGGCATCCTGCGGGAGGGGTGAAAGTAAGAAGCTATAAGGGGCAAGGGCGAGGCAGGCAAGGCAAAGATAAGGAAACTTACCACGCCACCCTGGCTCTGTGCAAGGAGTTTGTCAGCGAACATTCAACCGCTTCTCCAAGTCAATAGACTTCTCGCGCTCCGCGGCGAGACCGGTCTCCGCCTCTTTCCATTTCCTGTTGTTGAAGACAAGACGGCGCGAGACGCGATGCGCGAGCTCCAGGGAGCGAAACTGCGAGTGGACGCTTTCCGAATAAGGTCCCGCGAGGCCTCGTTGTCAGCAGGTTCGGAGCCAAGACCGCCATAAAGCCCAAAACCTAGGGAAAACGCGTGGCTGGTGGGGTGGTCATGTTCCTTCCAGGAAGGGAGAAGGGTGGACACCGACACTCGATTGGAATCCTGCTCCCATATTAGAACCGGCTCGCCGGCGTCATCCTCCGTCGCGGGCCCCATATTGTAGTTAGGGTGCGAGGTAGGAGCCGGGCGGCTTTACGAGCTAGTTTCGCCAGGAGGAAGCTGAGGGGGCTGAGCACGACCGTGGGCGGCTGGTTTCTGCAGAAACCGTCTCGCGGGTTGGCGAGACGGGCTGACGTGGAGGCGAGGGAGACGATAGGGTGATAGGGGAGAGAGACCCCGCGAGCTCTTCTCTTCTCTTGGCCGGCTTTTCCTTCTCGAAGGACACAGTCTTTTTCTTCTTCTTGGGGCTGAGGCGAGAGGTACCCTCGCCCGCAGGCCTCTTCTTGGCGACAGGGGTCAGCGTATCTTTCGCAGCCTCAGCCGCCATATTCGCTAAAGCAAGAGCGCGATTGCTCTGGTAGGGGGGATTGACGGGGACGGTCCTTTCTCCTAGATAAGGTAACAGTTAGCGGGAGGAAAAAAACTTTTACAGGGACAGAAGGGAATAGAGGCTTACCTTCGCCCGGAAAAAAACGGCGGGCAGCGAATCCAGGTCTCGCCGCAGGTATTGGACTTCAAAATTCTTTCCCACAAAGAAGTCACAGAGTTCTTTTTCGGCGCCCCCCACCTTGGGGGTATCATAATAGCACTCGGCGGGGGATACCGGGGCGAGGGGGATGCCTCCTAGATCCCCGCGTATGAAGACGAACCGTGTCAACCAATGGTGGTTCTTGTTCGGGGTCTCGCATACTTTGAGGCCTTGACCGGTGAAGTAAGAAATACCGTCGTCCTTGGCGTGGTAGACAAACAGCTTGCGGAAGGCGGTTAGACTGAACTCGATGCGCTCTCGCCTCAGGTAGCAGGCGAAGGCGACCAGCATAGAGATAGCTTTGGGGTTGAACTGGGCCGGGACGACCCCAAAATACTTCAGCACCAATTTAACCTCCGGCCAGAGGGGGAGCCTCAGTCTCCGCCTCAAAGTGCGAGACCGGGAAAGCCAGCTCATTGGAATAAAAGGTGTTGATGCACTCGCCCACCTTAGGCGGGCGAGACGGGTAGCAATCGGAGAGGTACTCGCGAGCGAAGCGGGCGTGGTCTTCCTCTGGCAGTCGGCCGAGAGGGAAGTCATGGTCGACGAAACGTTTCCCGCAACGGCTGTGGCCCTCGCCATCTTCGATCTTCTTTTTCCCCATGATTGGCGAGAAAGCGGCAAAAGCAGAAAGAGATGGCCCAGAAAGAGAGGCGCGAGACGATGAAGGAGAAACGGGAGCCGGGGTCAAAAGAACAGTTTAGAATAGTGTGGGGCAGCGGTGGTGGTTGAAGGTATTTATAAGAGGTAGAGAAAAGGGCGGGAAAGTAAGGCGGCGGGACATGAGGGGACGTCCCGGCGCCTCGTTCTCTCCCCCTCTCTCTCTCTCTTAATTTCACTTCCCCTCTCACTCTCTCTCTAGAACTCAAGAGACGGAGGCGCCGCAGACACCCTTTCGAGGCAAGCCATCATGACAGGGTTAATAAAATAAAATAAAATAATATCTAATGAAAAGACTGCAATAATGAAAGACGGCATGATACGACCATTGCGTGACCCGGAGCCAAAAAATGAAACCGTCCCGCAGAAGGGGGCGTCTCGTCCGAATAAGTTTGTACAACATAGCAGTAATAAAACAACGACATTAGTAAAAGCGAGATCCGGAGAAGGCGAGACGGGCTGAGACTGCTTAGTTCCGCACCCACCGCCAGCGGCCATCCTTACCTCCCGCGCATGGCGGGCGGCCAGGAAGATGAAAGGCGCGAGCGGCGATCACGCCGCGGCGCGCGAGACGGAGATGTTCATCCGTCTCGTTCAGTATAGCCTGGGGGTCAGTCCCGTCCAGCACCCCATCCGCCTCCACCATCGCGGAAAGGCGGTGATGATCTGCTTCCATCCACTCCATGCGTCGGTCGGAGGCTTGCTTCTCGAGCTCCATCTTGCGGATTATGTGTGTATATTTGCGGAACATCCGGGCAGTCCTCCGTTTCAACTCCAGAGGGTCCATGGGATCACCTAGGTAGTCCTCGATCTCGCTCGGATGAGGAAGGGGCGAGAGGGGGGGAGATGCGGGAGCTTCCTCAGTATCAGAATCAAAGTGGATGCCTGCGAAAATAGTGAAAGGTTACAAACAAGGATGAGCCCGCGCAAGCCGAGTAGAAGAAGGCAAATCAACCGAAAGACGAGAAGGAAAAAGGAAAAAGATCTTACTTGGGATTCGAGGATTCCCCACCACTCGCGAGAGGTTTTTCTCTCCGCGAGGGAGGTGGGGAGGCCATCTTGGGCGAGTCTGTGCGCTGAGGGACTTGACTTACATTGTCATGGGGATCGGCAGGCACCGGCGAATCAGCAGGACTTCCCTGTGAAAGCATAATCAGACAGGCGAGACAGGGGAAAGGAAAAATAACGGGATCACCTGTCTCCCCCCTGAGGAAGAGAACGGGGTGTCTATCGGAACGGCCGAAGAGGTTGCGCCCGCCGAGAGAGGAGCGCAGACGGCTTTCGCTTTCTTGGTGCGAGAGGGCGGAGAGGCTGCGGGGGGAGTACGCCCCAGATCTGGGAAAAGGGCATCTGTGCCGGCTTTGTTCTGCTTTCGCACAATCGCAAGACGCTCACGGAAACTTTGACTATGAGACATTCCGGAAGAAAGGATGAAGGCAAAAAAAAGTTCCAAATGAAGGCTTCCTCCTCATATTTATAGACAGTACGGGGGAAGAGGGGCCCACCCAAGATTCCCACAGAGGAACCTTAGCATCGCGAGCCGCGGTTGGACTTATCTTTCCGAGGTTAGGGCAACCTCGAAAAGAGCGGGGATTGTGTACAACCTGGGGCTCGCGAGAGACGGTCCAGCGGGCGAAGGGATGACTGGCGAGAGTATAGGATGCCCACCTACAGGAGGCGAGATGGGGGATCCTCTGGAGTGGGCGAGACCTTCTAGTGGGCGAGACGGGGGATCCTCTGGAGCGGGCGAGACCTTCTAGTGGGCGAAATCATCCTAGAAGGCGAAAGAGCTCACATGCCGAAAAGGCGGCGAGACGGGCATGGCGGCCGTCTCGCCCGGCAGTATCTTCCCCACTCGCCGCAGGGGAAAAAGATATCTTTACCTATTTTGACCCGCAAGGGGGATTTTACCTTCGTGCCCCAGATAGTTTTACATTATTACCCCTGGAGGCCTGCATATAGCTCTCCAGAACAGCAGAGTTTGGCTATAGGCAGACCCAGCCCAGGTGTTTTGGTATTTTCAGGTGGATTTAAGAGTGATATTTGCAGAACAGATTCAGAAACCTATAAATAGACCGATAAGGTGCCTGAGAAAAGGTTGTTGAACCTTCCCACTTTTTCCCTCTCAGGCACCTAGCTCAGCACTGGCTAGGGAGGGGAAGACTAACAGTTCTTCCGGGTAAGAGGCGGGACCTCCAAGCTGAACCCCCTCGGTTTGTTTTCAGGTCGCGGACTCTCGTCAGGACGGTAGCGCAGGGAGAGTACGTGTGGGCTGCATCCTGTTTCGAACTCTAGGAGGGACCGAAAAGCCGGTTCCAACACTTGGGGTTTGCCAGATATTTGGAAGTAACTCCACAATCACTGTCATCACGTGAAGGGTCATGAACGAGAGTTTACACCGATGTTGTGGTTTACTGAGCCTCAGGATTTGGCGAACCCCTCTTTTTTATCATTTCTTTGTATGTGGAGGAGAAGCACATGTTGTGCGAGCTTTCTACTGATCTGGCACACTCTGCTGCTGTGCCGCTGGTTCATGGCCGGAAGAAGAAGTTGGTGTTCAATTGTTGCGGTGACTTGGATCCTGAGTCCCGACCTTCCACTCAGCCGAGAGAGTGTCCTGACAAGGCAAATCCTTGTAGCTCAAGAGTTGATGGGGCGTCTATTGATCCTGACCTTGAGATCTTGGCCTCTTCTGCCCCCAGGTACCTCCCGAGAGGACTCATATGTCGTCGGTGGCGAAGGCAAATCCCATGTATTTCTCCCTCGAGGCGATGAGCAATGCGGTAAGTACATTATTCTGTTTTGATTTGTTTGTTATCTTGAATTAAGCCTGACTTGTTCCCTTTGTTGCGGGTCGGTGTCAAGGCCAGCATCACCCTTACGTGGAAAGACCACTACGTGTGCTCGAAGGATTTATACCTGGCACTTCTGGAGGAACTTCATGGAGTGAAGAGCTTCCTTTCCAACTTAAGAGAAAGACGAGATCGTGACATATCCCTCTTCCGGCAAATCGAGTCTGAGTTGCTGGCAAAATTAGAGCAGTTTTGAGTGGAGCTTTAGACAGAGGCTTCAAGGGAGAAGACGGTGTCGTTATTTGAGAGTGTGTAGGGTGGCGTGACTCACTTGGAGATTGAGCTAGAGGCCTCAAAGGCCAAGGTGAAGCACCTTTCTTCGCATGAGTGGCTTGTTGAGCTGAAGGCCGTGAGAGTCACTGAGTATAAGGACTTTATTGACTCTAGCATGATAGCTGTCTGCTTTCTGATGAGATTCATAAGGAGTTCTGAATAAAGGAGGTGGAGCCCTAGATGGAAGACATGCGAGAAGTAGCCCTTAGGCGAAGAATGGCGAAGACTCTTCGGATGGTGGCCTGGAAGCGTTTCTATGATGTGGCTAGCCTTGGCTTTGAGACCTCTCTGAGAAGGAAAGTTTGGACTTTGACGTAGATGTGGTGGGCGAGTAGTGGCCATGGTGTAACATTTACTTGCCCAAAATAACCCTTCATCTCTTATTTTAATTTCAAAAATAAAGGCTTTTTGAGTCTTCTCCACTTTGCCGCAGTAATATCCCGCTCAAAATCTCCGCGTGGGGCGGTAATAAAGTCGCGAAGTTCAAACCCTAAACCAAAATAAACCCGCAACTCTTCGCTCCGCTCCGCCGTTTTCGCACTGCTGCTATTTCTTCGCCCATCTCTGCCGCTCCCGCAAATCCACCGCCCTCTTCGCCCCCTCCGCCTCTCCCAAACATCCTCACACGTTCCCAACATTGCTGCTGTCAACGCTGAAAGGAGCTCCCGCCAGCGACCACTGTTTTGTCGCATCCACCGGCGTGCGTCCGTCCTTCTTTCTCTTCTCCGCACGCCACTGTCGTGTCGTCTCATCCGGCCTGGGCGTGGGGGAGGCACAGAGGTATAACCCTACCTCAAATCTCCTCTTGCCTCAACTTTCCTCCACGACGCCCCCTCTTCACTGTGCTTCTCCTCCATCTGCCGGTGCCTCACAGTGCCTCACTGCAATAGCTTCTCCTCACTGCAATAGCTTCTCCTCCTCAACACCCTCAACAGAACTCCACATATGGCCACCCCTCACGGTAAGCATTACTCATCTGCCGGTTCTTTTTTTCTCTGTCGTTTCACGGTGCCATTACTCATCTGCAGTTGCTTTCAGGTGTTAATCGCTGAAACAGAGGTCTTAATTGCCGTCAAATTCACAGTTGCGATTTCGTTTTCGCCGGTGGATGCTAAATATTTTTCTAAGTTAGAAAAATCTATGGGTCTTTGTGATCTCAGTTAGAAAAATCACAACGACACATAGAGAAGAATGCGGAAACGGCCATTTTCTATATTAGAAAAATCTATGTGTATTTGTGATCTCAGTTAGAAAAATCTATGTGTCTTTATTAGAGAAGAATCACAACAGCCATTTTATAACTGAGATCACAACAATCATTTTCTGTGTCGTTGTGATTTTTCTAACTGAGATCACAACGACACGGATTTTTCTAACTTAGAAAAATATTTAGCATTCTCTATGTTTCTTTGTGATCTTAGTTAGCAAAAATCACAACGGCACATAGAGAAGAATGCGGAAACGGCCATTTTCTATATTAGAAAAATCTATGTGTCTTTGTGATCTCAGTTAGAAAAATCTGTGTCTTTATTAGAGAAGAATCACAACAGCCATTTTATAACTGAGATCACAACAGCCATTTTTTGTGTCGTTGTGATTTTTCTAACTGAGATCACAACGACACAGATTTTTCTAACTTATAAAAAGATTTAGCATTCTCTATGTGTCTGTTGTGAATCTTCTCTAATTATGATATCACACATTTTTCTTAGCCACATTTTTCTAATTGCGATCACAACAGTAAGATAGACATAAAATGTGGTTGTCGTGATCTCAGATAGAAAAATGTGTCGTGGTTATTGTGCTTCAATTGTGAGTAAAATGATAGTTATGTTAGATGGTTTTTTGTTTAATTGATGATGTTGTGTCGTGGCGGTAAGTCTGTCTCTCTCTAAGACTCTCTCTCTCTCTCTCTCTCTCTCTCTCTCTCTCTCTCTCTCTCTCTCTCTCTCTCTCATCTCTCTCTCTCTCTCTCTCTCTCTCTCTCTCTCTCTCTCTCTCTCTCTCTCTCTCTCTCTCTCTCCTCTCTCTCTCTCTCTCTCTCTTTATTTAGAAGCAATCAATCAATGTGTTTGATGAAATGCATTATAGAGATTTTATTAGCTAATGTTGGCAGTAAAATTGTCTTTTAACCAATTTCTTAGCCAAACTCAATTTCTTAGCCAATATTTCAAAAGCTATTTATTCATTTTCTCTAGAGGTGACTAAATATTTTCATTATTTACTTGAGTAGAAAATAAATCTTTTAATCTTTTAATTGGATGCTTTTGGAAGGAAAGAATCCTGTCCTTCAATATTTGAGGCTTTTGGAAGAAAGGAATATTGTCCTTCAATATTTGATGTCAAATTATTTAATAGCAAAATAGGTGTGTTGTTATTTTTTCTACTGAATTCAGGATTTTGGTATTGGGGGTGGGCATTTCAAGTGCTTTCTACTAGCATTTCAGATGATTTTCTAGATTTTTCACATGTCTATCTTACTGCAGTTTATTTATGTTTTCTTGGATTACTTCTTTGTTGTAAGATTTGTAGATCTACTATAGTCAACCAAAAGTAATGCCACTTTTATGAGTATTTAATTTTTTTTTAGCCGGTGATATTTGGTTATTATAATTACTCTATGAGTTAAACTTTCCCGTGCAATTTCAATTGTTTTCAGCCCTCTCTTTTCATTACTGTGAAGTTTCCTAATTGTTATTTGTTATTCATTATCATGCTAATGTGTCTTGGTGTTTGGACCTTTAACTTCATCTTGAATTAGTTCTTCTTAATTAGGCCCATTAATTTGTTTCTTGTTTTTGTGTTCAAAGAAGAACTCTGTTGGAATGAACGTTGGAATATCATGAATTGAATTAATCTAACAATTCTTGATGGCAATATTTTTCTGCATCGCTCTCTTCGCCCCACTCCGCCTCTCCCACACCTCCTCGCCCGTTCTCCACGCACAGCCGACACGGTTCATTCGCAAATGGGCTACTGATCACGATGAGAATTTCTGATCTTAGGTTTTTTGGTATATGGATGTCTTGATCTCATGTGAGAGTTTACTAAAAACATCACGAACTTGAGAGTTTACTAAAATAACTGCTACCGATTTGTTGATGTTAGGTTTTTTGTGTTTTTTGGTATATGGATGTCTTGGTCTTACGATCTTAGATTTTTTGAACATTAAGAAACTACTACATCTCGGTTTTTGTTTTTGATTTTGGATGTCTTAATACAGTCTACCGGTTTAAGACACTTGAGATTTCTGATCTCATTATTTTTTTGGTTTTAGATGTCTTAATACAGTGTACTGATTTCTTAGATTTCTGATCTTAAATTTGCAAAACAATCTACCTTTGAAGGACAACTTATACTTCCCGCATTTCTCACACTTTCATTAACACTTATCTACTTGTCATTCAAATCACAAGATTGCAAATAAATGATTCTTAGAAATAATTTCAATATCAATCATAATTCTTAGGCAATTAGTAATTTCCCTCGCGGGTCTGGTGCGGTCGCGCTTGGTCGTAGGGGCGTTGTCTCGTGTACCCTGCATGGAATTAAATTAGTTTACTTTTAACCAAGTGGTATTTCATCAAACATTCTTAGAAATAATGTCAATATCAATAATAATTCCAAGACAATTAGTTATTTCCCTCGCGGGCCTGGTACGGTCGCGTTTGGTCGTAGGGGCGTTGCCCCGTGTACCCTGTATGGAATTAAATTAGTTTACTTTTAACCAAGTGGAACTTCATCAAACATTCTTAGAAATAATGTCAATATCAATAATAATTCTTAGGCGATTAGTAATTTCCCTCGCGGGCCTGGTACGGTCGCGCTTGGTCGTAGGGGCGTTGCCCCGTGTATCCTGTATGGAATTAAATTAGTTTACTTTTAACCAAGTGGTACTTCATCAAACACAAAAAATGATTACAGGTATGGAAGAAAACAGATAACTCATGAGTTCATTGCATCGCATCGCAGACACTTGGAGATGGCCAGCCAAAATCATGCTGAGGCATCGTCGTCATTGCCAAACCAGGGTGGGCCAGTCCAACGTAAAAGAGGACCTCCTTCAACTTCAGCCGCAACCGCTGAGCAAATTCGAGAGTCAACCCGAGTACGTGTTAGTAATTGGAGACGGTCATTGACTGCAGAACAACGGAGTGCACTGAATGCAAGGAGATCACAATCACGCTCAACGATGACTTTACCATCGGTCATGGAAGTCCAACCAACACATCCAGAACCTCCAAATCAGCTGAATGAAATTGAAGATGACAGTTCTGCGCCCACTTCGCGGACAGGATGTCGTAATACTGCAAGAAATTATCATTCCTCCGACAACGTCCGCGTCTTCCAGCTCCCACGACCAATGATTTGCCCTCACTGTGCAGCTCGATCATTCCACAAAGAAACAAAAAATTTATGTTGTAAACTTGACAAAATAATTTTACCTGCCATTCCTGTCTCACCACAGTTGTTGGCTCTTTACACTGATCAGACAACAAGAGGGCGTCATTTCAGGCAAAATATACGTGCATACAACCACATATTCTCTTTCACATCCATGGGCGTTACACTTGACGAAACACTTCCAGCTTTCAACCAGGGTTTGTACACTTTCATAGCACATGAGGCTATATATCACAAAATTGGATCTCTTCTTCCTACTCCGGGGACAGACCACGATTTTTACAAATATTCATCTACGACATCGAACATGAGACATCACATCGATTGGCAAAAATAATGGACTCGATATGGAAATATTGAATGAGAACAAAGATATCTTTGATACACACAACCATATGTCATAAACTTTAGATAAATTGCTCAACACCAGCAGTTACAGTCGTATCAACTACTTATTCGTGAACGACCGTCTACCGACCAACAATATATCATTCCTACCGCATCTCAGGTAGCTGTAGTGTTGGTGGGAGCCGAAGATTTCGCTAAGTCTACCGATAGGGACATCAAAGTCCATTCTACAAGCGGGCATTTGACTACAATCAGGGAGTACGCATGTTTTTATGATCCACTACAGTACCCACTCCTGCTCTCGCACGGTACTTTTGGTTGGGATTTAGCTTTTCAGACGGATCAGGGGTTACGTGTTAGTTATTGTGACTACTACGGATGCTTGCTCCAGGTTATAAATTTCACGACTATTGATTAAGAGCTTCGTGTAATAGTTTTTTAATTTACTAATTTCGTATATTTTGTGATCTAATACAGATACGCACGAATAATCCATTAATACTTCTTCGTGGAGGACGACTGCTTCAACAATATGTTGTGGATAATTACATCAAGATTGAGACTCAAAAACTCAGATTGATTAGCCTAAATCAAAATAAAATTCGTGCGGAGCTTTATCAAGGATTACAAGATTGCTTAAATACCGGTAAAAATGATGCATGTATATTTACTTGCTCATTCGTGCTTCTCAAACTGTTCTAATACGTGCAGTTGCTGATTAATGTCTTTCATTTATTCTTTCTTAATTCTTTCATAATTCTGTTTGCTTAGGAAACATTGGGCGACGAACCGTCCTTCCATCTTCCTTCATTGGCAGCCCTCGGAATATGTATCAGAGGTCTCAAGATGCAATGCCAATCGTGCAACACTACGACAAACCAGATATATTTTTAACAATGACGTACAATCCTAACTGGAGTGAAATCAAAAATGAACTTTATCCAGGACAACTTCCGCATGATCGTCCAGATCTATTACGAGAATCTTTCGAGCTAAATATGAAAATTTAAAGGATGAGATCTTCAATAAAGGTATCTTTGGAAAGGTGGTTACGCATGTTCACATTATTGAGTTTCAAAAGAGAGGTCTACCACACGTACATATGTTGGTTATTTTTGATGCGGAGGATAAATTAAATACTCCAGATGAGTACGATTCTTTGGTTAGCGCTGAGATACTCAATCAAGAGGCAAATCGCCCTTTATATGATACAGTTCTCAAACATATGATACATGGACCATGTGGTCACTTTAAACCGAATGCACAATGCATGAAGAATTTTGTGTGCAGTAAGGGTATCCTAAGCCTTTGCAGAGTATACTGTTCAAGGGAATGACTCATATCCTATCTATCGACGTCGGAATGACAATAGTAGAACTATTACAGTTGGTCGTGACGTTGTGGTGGATAATAGATGGGTCGTTCCATATAACCCGTGGTTACTCTTACGGTATGATTGCCACATCAATGTGGAGATATGTAGTAGTATTAAGAGTATTAAGTATTTGTACAAGTATGTCTACAAGGGACATGATTGCGTGTCATTTGAAGTTCGCCCTGTCCCTAATTATGATGAGGTGAGCAAGTACGTTGACGGTCTTTGGGTTTGTGCACTAGAAGCATTGTGGAAAATATTTAAGTTTGAGATGACGAGGATGTATCCTTCTGTTTCGAGATTGCAAATTCATTTACCAAATCAACATCAGGTTCACTTCGGTAGTGGGGACACGATTTCGAGTGTCTTGGCAAATGATAGGAACTCCAAATCGATGCTAACTGAATTTTTCTGTTTGTATAACGACAACCAAGAGCGTGAGAAATGCTTATATAAAGATTTTCCAAAATATTACAGATATTTACATGCCGAGCGCAAGTGGATACCGAGAGTATCAAATCAAAAAGTTATTGGTAGAATATATGCAGTCAACCCAATGGAAGGCGAAAGATTTTACTTACGACTGTTACTTAATCATGTTAAAGGTCCAAAATCGTTTGAGGATCTAAAGTTTATCGGCGGTGTTCAAGTGCAACCTTTAAACAGGCTGCAGAGCAACACGGACTTCTTGAAGAGGACAATAGCATTCGAGATTGCCTGGCTGAAGCAAGATGTTTTAGAATGCCAATTTCGTTGAGAAGGTTTTTTGCAACAATTTGTTATACTGTGAACCGACCACTGTACAAGATCTGTGGAATGAGAATTTTGACAGTATGATGGAAGATTACACTTCAAGCAGCACTTCAAATAGCACTTATAAAAAGACAAGTTACTTCATGATTTAGATGACATTCTACAACAACATAAGAAAACAATAAAAGATTTTGGTTTGTCGGCTATAAGTGAAGGTTTTGAGGGTTTGCACCTCTTCTCCAGCCTAATAGAACATGAATGTTCGTTCTTAATATCTGATGATGACTTAAATTCAGTAAGCTCATTTAATCCAGAACAGCTGTCAGCATTCAACATCATCAGCGCATCTATACGAAAATGACAAAATGCAATGTTCTTCTTGGATGGTCCAGGAGGTACGGGAAAAATGTACTTTATCGAGCATTGCTGGTAACTTTCAGAAAGGAAGAGTTCATTATACTAGTCACAGCTTCATCGGGAATCGCAGCAAACCTACTACTGGGTGGGAGGACTGCACACTCGAAGCTCAAAATACCTATCAGATATGAAATTGAAAGTGCAAGGTGGATCTGAGATACTCTATAGGGGGTGAATAGAGTATTGTGCTCTCTTTAAAAAAAATCTTTACAACTTTTGTTGTATTCCTAAGTGAACAGGTCAGTTAATAAAGCAATAATCACAGCAATCTAAACAATCACAGAGCACAGCCAAATAAAAGAAGAGGGCAATCAGATGACACAAGAAGTTTATAGTGGTTCTCCAACCTGGGTACATCCACTCTTCTACCACACTGTGTAGGAATCCACTCAAGTTTTTGATCAGGTGTCTGACACCAATGAGCTTTTGTTCAGGTATTCAAAAACCAAAATCTCAAGTCTTTTGGTAGGAGACTTGTAACCAGGAATAATTTTGAAGGAATTAAAACCATGTACAAGAGTTGGAAGAAAGGTGATGGTGTTCTTCTCTTTCTCAATAACAACTGAGAAGACTGTGGATTGATGTTAGCAGATTTGCTCCCCTGAGATCAGGAAAACTGGAGCACTGCTTCAGGGTGACAGGTCTTGAAAGCTTGAGTGCATGGACCAGAGATTGCTTCAGGAATTTCTTTGACAGAAAGAGTCATGTTGTCCTTCTGAAGTTGTCCTGGAGGATTGAAGGAAGAAGACTCTTGATAGTAATTGGTTGTTCTTCTTCTTCTTGATGAAGTTGTTCTCTGGCCTGGGTTGATTGCAGTAGAACTTTAGATTGCTGTATGATTGTTCTTCTATGCAATCTGTCTGTGTGTCTGACTGACTGTATGCATGATTACTTTTTCTTTTCTGTGTGTATATCTCTGACTGAAGAATCCTTTGGAAATTTGAATGCTTGAGCAGTAATTGCAGTCGGCCTGGGAAGGAAGCGGCAATCAATGATTTCCCTAATGCCCCATGGAAAAGGCATGTAATAATGCAAGATCAATATGCGTTCTAACGGTAAACATTCTGAGAGGATCTGACATTAATTACTGAGGATTCATCGCCGAGAAAAGGGACGGGAAACTAGAGAAGACCTAGTCTGGAATCGTCGAACGAAGAACAATTCGTCGAGCTGAGTTTGAGTTCGTCGAGCTGAGCTTGAGTTCGTCGACCAGACAATAACACTTAGTCTTCTAGGAAAACCTGTCAATTCTGCTTCAATCTTCGTCGAACTGACAATCTTCATTCGTCGAGCTGAGATCCAAATTCGTCGAGCTGAGAATGATTTCGTCGACCTGAGAAGTTGAGAACTTGAGGTCCAAGTTCGTCGAGCTCAGAATCTAGTTCGTCGACCAAAGCTTGAAGCTGGACTTAGAAAAATTCTGAAGTTATCCTGACTTTAGCTTGAGGTAGAAACACAACATTCGTCGAACAGAGAACAAAGATCGTCGAGCTCAGCACAAAGAAATATCTCACGATCGTCGAGCACCGAACACCTTTCGTCGAGCTGAGTTCGACGAACGTCGAACTCATTTTACTTAGTCTTGGAAACTTCTAAGTCTGGAGACTCTGATGGTCTTGTTTATAGCTGGTCCATCTGATGTTGACTCTAAGGACTTGCCTAGACTCTAGGACACAAATTTGACCCTGGCTATATAGGTTGGGTCACATCACTACTAGAAAAATGAGTATTAGCTACATAGTTTTTTGTCAGGGTTCAAAAATCGTGGCTAATACACTATTATTAGCCATGATGGCAAAATCGTGGCTAATATTTAGGTTTTAGCCACGACTATAAAAAGCATGGCTAATACTTTGAATTATCCCCTCAATTTTCATTTTCCCCGCCCCATATCAGTGAACGACATGATCTAACCCGTATTCTCCTTCAGTGATTAGGGCAAAAGCCGCATGCCTTACTGGGTGATTAGGGCAAGAGCCGCGCGCCTTACTGGGAGAGAGGACAAGTCGATTACTCAGGTATTCTTTGCACGGGCTTCTTAGTCTTCTCCTACAGCCCGGCGGATCGTTGTCACACTCGAACAAAATTCGTGTGTTATGCTTGGATCGCTCTCCATTCTCTCTTCGCTGGGTTCCTCCTAGATGAAACCACGCCCTTCACGATGCTAGTGCTTCTCCTCTCACGCGAACTCACCTTCTCCTCTAAGACAACGGCCGACACAAGTTCTTCTCCTCTCCCGCAGTCCTCACCCTTCTCCTCTCTTGCAGTGGCATCCACGGTGAGGTCGATGTCGTCATTCCTCTCTGGCGATGGCATCCTTGGCGAGGTCAAAGTCATCCTTCTCAATGCTTTAGCGCTTGGTTTTCCATGCTCCCCATAAAGCCCTAGGTCCCAAATCAACTTGATATTCAGGTATTTCCACCTTCGCTGCTCCACTTTATTTTCTCCCCAAAGCCCTAAGATTAAATTTCATGGTTCATATTGGGTTTCATTCTGCCCCAAGAAGATGCAAAAAATGGACTGAAAATCCATCTGGATCTACAACACAATCCGTCTTCATCGCTCCAGTTGCTCAGTTCTTACAATGAGCTCTCGCCACATTCATCATCAAGGTCCAGGTTGTTGATGTTGGCTGGATATGGGAAAGACCTGTTTCTGATCCTTGATATCTATCTGAATTGAATGTTAACTGGATGCAAATTTCAAAAGTCATTGCAAAGTTGAACGGTATGAGTACAAATGGGGAAAATTGAAAGTTGGGGCATTTATGGTATCAGGATTTGGATCTTGATGAGAAATGGTGGCCCCGTGTGATAGTTGATTCGTGCCTCTGTATTTTCTCTTCCTCACTAATTCGCAAGCATCGACGATTCCAATGATAGACATTCACTATTAATTTACTAAATTTAATGAAGAGTAATTCATCATTATATTCATAATTTGTTTCCCTTTTGATTTTTTATAGTTCAACGTATTGTCAAAAGAATATTTGCTTACATTATGTAGAAATTTTAACTTTAATTTGTTTCCTGTACCCTTTATAATTCTATTCCTGATTTTCCTGCTCTTTTAAATTTTATTACCGGAATGTATTTTCTTCAAAAATTTGACATCTTTTGGCGTTGCTAGGATTTACTGAGAATCAAAATTACAATATTGATCTAAAATATTTGTTATTACTCTTCAAATTTCAATATATATAGCTCTTGAGACTCATATATCAACATTTATGCATCTTAATCAAACTAACTATATTTTCCTTTTCTTTATGGATATCTATTATTGTCCCCATAGATTACTAATTGCTATACGTAGGCTTCTTCGTGGCCTTTTACTCTTCAGTTGGCTGGGACTATGAGTAGCCCTATTATCTTTGCATCTGTGACATTGCATTCTCTTGATAATGCTATTTTTGTATCTTATATTGACGTATTCTCATTTCTTAGCATGCTGCTCTTCCTGATCTTGATGGTTATATATCATTCTTTGTTGTCTATGATGGCCATGGACATATGCTCTTAATCATTTACTTCACTTACATACCATGCAACCTAATCATTAGTTTGTGCATTCTCGCAAGTCACTTGCAGTTCGATATACTTTCCTTCGGGCTTTGTTTTAATATTCTTGCATTCTAGATAACTGATGGCAGATCCGTACACTGCCACTATGGTAGATTTTATATGTATGAATTTTGTTACTTTAGCGTTATTTTCATGCTACCTTTAAGATATTTTTCTTTTTTTGTGCCTCGCTTTGCTAGCCGCGCACCTGCGCTTTCTCCTAGGCTTTTGGATCCTTTTGGTCCTAGGATCTCTTATGAACATTTTCAAAGATTCATATGGTGATTCCAGATCTTCCATGACAAGTACCATTGAAAAAAATCATATCATATGGTTAGTTTTATGTTTATCCGGTCTAATTGTATGTTGCATCATTTGATTATTTTTAGTGACAGTTTTCTTGAATTTCAGATACAGTTACAGTTGATAGTTTGCAGGAGCAAAGCTTCATCGTATGGTCTCTTTGTCTCATATTTCTCCCACCAGTAAAGTCGGACAAGTTCCCAAGTCAAAATCTTTACCTTTTGAACTTAATTCTCAGAAAAATGTGTCAGGTCCTGTTTCATCTTTTGATTCAAGTTTGGGCAATGTGTCTTTTCTCATTATCCAGTGCAAATGTTGTTTTATTATATGTTTATTGAGCATAAGAAGCTTCTGTGCTTTTAATGATTCTGATCTGATTACTCTTTATAATTTGGAGCATGTGATTTTTGAGTTCATGCTTGGATTTTTCTATTATCAACCCCAACTTCTTAAGATAGGCATGGGATGTGAAATAGGAAATCTAGACAGATTTTAGGAAGTTTTGTCTACAAAGACCCCATTTATGCTCCTGCTGTATGGCTTCAATTTCAAAAAAAATTATATCATTTATTTGTGCCCGGTTTGATGAAATTCCTGGATCCGCCACTGGTCAAAGAGGTATATTTTTATATGCCGCAAATACTTCTTTTGGGTTTCACGTTTTTTTTTCTCAAAAATGTTGAAGTTTGAAAAAAATAGTGGATTAATGTTGCCATGAACTGCCATAGTCAATGTTATTTATGTTTGAACATTACTTTTTTTCACTGTAACTTTACCATTATATCATTTTCTCTGTTATCACTTAGCAGCAGATGCATAATTGTAACCACTCCATTGATTATTCTCTGCTAAAAGTTGTAACAATAACAAGCTTTCTCTCTGTTGCCTTCTTCCACACATCTCTCTGCTATCATTTTATTCATAACAAATATCAACATCATAAAAATTGGTAACATATTAGTGCATAGACAATTACACAAATATTGGGCAATGAACTATAAAAGTAGAGCATAGAATTGTACAAATAAAAGTAACATATCTAGATATGTGAATGTTATTTCTCGGCTATATGTAAATCCAGGTATTCTCAACTTTTGCGAGCCCTACTTATAGCATGAGGGTTCCAATGAATATGGTATTCTCCTTCATTGCTGTGTTGTTTAATACTTCATTTCCTCTCTAGCTACTCTATGAATCCTTCAGCAAATGTCATCGAACAAGGGGGAACTCTTCCATTGATCGGTTGATAATTTCTCTCCAGGTACTATCTTCAATTTGTACACATGAGAGTATTCTTGCTCTTCAATTATCCTTCTCTACGTTCATGATTTCATGATGTAGCTCAGATTTGGTTTGATCTCAGCTATAAGATTTAAATTATGGTATTAATTTTTTTATTCCACGATTCTCATTCTATTTTTCGATAGGTTGAGGCATTTCATAATACAATTGTTATGTTGCTAGGTGTCTACTATTTTTCCTTATTTTTGCAAGTTTTTAATTTTACTTCTCTTTTGATCAAATTCATGAATATAAGGTCTTGCTGGTGATAGAATGTGTTCTTTATGGTTCTTAATTTTCTCTGTCTAAAACAAATGTGAAAAGTTATAAAAGAAAATAAGGAGCTTGGTCTTGTTAGTTATCTGGCTTTTGTGATCACTATTTGTAATTCATTTTGTTCAAGAACAATGTAATTTAGTCCGTCTTTGAATTTCTTACAATTACTGATGCTTGGAAGAGTACACACAGCCTTGAACGTATGACAAATCCATCCAAACACCTTCGACATTCACTTCATAGATGCTTAAATTATTAATATTAATTCACGATCAGTTCTCTATTCTGTAACATCATGTGTTCGACGCCAGCCTCGGCTACAGGCTCGAAGAAGATACATGCTTGATGTGTTGCAGTGTTGGCATTTAAAGCAATATTTATATTATCGGCTCTTGATGAAAACAACCATCATGGTTGTGCACCCGAGAGAGGCAGATCAACAACTTAACTCAATCATTAATCCAGGTTCTGTGTTTCTTCTCGCCAGCTAACTTGTATAACTATAGCTCAAATTTGAGTTTTCTTTTTCAAACTTTGAAGCAGCAGATTACTGATTCTGAAGAAGCATGTGTTGTTTGCTTGAAAATCCTTCTGTCGGTGATACAATCCGTCATTTGCGCTGCAGCAAATACTTTTTTTAGGAGAATCTTTTTGGGCACGAATGTTATAACATGTACACTCTTACAAAGATGTTTTTTTGTATTTCAAGAATAAGAGAGTGCAACTTGTAATTTAACAAATTAGATGGAGGTCCCAGAAATGACTTATATATATAATATATATACAAGCAGTCGTGCACGGGGACCCCGTGCGGGCAACATTTGTCGTGAGAGCGACATTTGTCGTGAGGGCGACATTGGTCTGGGGAAACATTGGTCATGGGGGCGACATTAGTCGTGGGGGAGACATTGGTCGTGGGAAGACATTGGTCGGGGGCGGAGACATTGATCTGGAGCGGAGACATTGGCCGGGGGCAAAAAAGTATAAAGAAAAATAAATTGTTGAATAGTTAAAAAATGTGTTCAAATCAAAATAGTTATGTTACAACATGAGGGTACTTTGGGAATAAAATGTTACACCATGGATTTGAGCTCTTCCCTTATATAATAAAGATATATATATATATAATATATATATATATATATATATATATGTTAGAATATATTGTTGCTGAATTTTAATGTATTTTCCTTACATGAATGAGATGCTGGTATTTTGAATGTGTTTTTTTTAAAAAAAAACATAAATTAGTATTTGCCACGGCTTGTAACTGTGACAAATACTTTTTTTAAAAAAATGATGAGTTTACTTTTAGCCAGGGTTTCATACCGTGGCTAATAGTTGGCTTATTTGCCACGGTATTTTTTATCATGGCTAAAACTATTTGCTACGGCCAATTCGTGGCTTAAAAGTTTTGGCCACGCCGACTTTAGCCACGGAATTTTCCCGGGCTAGACCGTGGCTAAAACTTTTAGCCACGGTTTTGAACTTCTTGCCAGGGAAAATTTGCCCTGGCAAAAGTCTGTTTTCTAGTAGTGCATCCTAATCTAGTGAACTTAGCCCAAATCAACTAGGGATCCAACAATCTCCCTCTATTTGGGTGAGGTCACTAAGAGACTCAAAATATAAACAAACAGATAAACAAAGCAGGAAAAGAAATATATCTGACAGAGAATTATCAACACATGCAACAGATATATATATATATACATGGATTTGTTTAAAACACTAGTCATAGTTTGAAACAACATGCAGAAAGAAAATGAAACAAAATAAGGATTACTTCTTCTTTTTTCTGCAAAGGCTTGTCCTCTGTTTTCTTTTCTCCTGGCTTTTTGAAGATGATTTCTTCTATTAGGATCTTGAGCCTGAGCTTGAGTCATAGTCATGTCAGCTGCCCCAATGATTTTCAGTGATGTAGCTCTGGGGACACACTGCTCTGGATGGAGCTTCATATAATCATCAACATTGAAGAGCTTGTTGCCTTTGTCAACAAACCTTTTTAACTCTTCTTTTCTGTACTTTGATATTGTTGTTAAACCTGATGTGTCTTTTCCTTCAGCCTTTGCTTTATTATCAAAGAAAGTCAATTAGCTCCTGAATCTAGTCATTCTTGCAGTATTTGCAGTTCAGGATCTTTAAATGGAATTGGAGAGATATGTGGCCTTTTAGGACTGTCAGCTTTCTGTTCTTCAGATATTTGTTGTTGCTGGCTGCTGTTGCTATTGATGTTGATTACATGAGATGGTTGCCTCTGTTGCTGCTTCCAGAGGATCTCCCTGAATGTCTCTGATATGTTTGCATGGGGGCAGATCTCTGAGATCTAGAGCCACTGGCACCAGCTGCTGGAGGAGGAGGAGGAGGAGGTGGATCCTTTTTATATCTGTGCACTGGAGGAGGAGAATATCTCCTACTTCTTTCCTTTCCTTCTGTTGGTTCTTAGATAACTACATCCATGCAACAATCCCCTTATAAGGTGTAACATTATGCAAAATGTAATAAGGTGTGTCAGTAGTGGGATAGGCTTAGGAGCTGAGGAGGAGGAGCCTTTCTTTTCTCTTGACAGCATTTTTTTTCTTTGCAGCTATCTTCATCGTGCTCATCATCAATCTTCTTCTTCACTGTCAGAACCCTAAGGGCTATCATAAAGAGCATCCAGCTTTCAAAGCTTTATCATCAATAACATCTTTTCTGGAGGAGGGGCAAAAGTTGAAAGTTTCAACAACTGGAGTTTCAGCAATAGTAGTTGGAGAATAAACTATACAAGAAGCAGAAGTGATTTGGACAGAGCTTTCAGCTGCTGCCTTTTTCCTCTTCAATATCAGCCAGGATTAGCTCATCCAAATCTGGCATAGAGAGTCATCCATACAAAAACTGGGGCTGAGATGTCTTCTGGAACTGGGACAGATTTTGGACAACTGTAGATGTTGGAGCAACCTGGAAGAGAAAAATGTCACTGAGTTGCTTACAACTGATGGACTTATTGGAGATGAATAGGGTACAATAGCCAACTGTAGCTTAGTAAATCTTCTGGAAGAGATTGCAGATATACAGTATCAAAAACTCTCACAAAACAGTCAAATTAACTGTGGGATTCATAATGAAATCACCAACATTTTTTATTTGCTCAACTGACCATCTAAGTCAATGTTAGTATCCATAAATGAATCAATTCAATCATCTCAGAATCAAATTCTGGCAAAATATCTTATCTGTATCTAAAACTGCTGCTTTTTTGCTGCTCGCTGGCTTCATCATAGAGCATCTCCCCCTGTCTGGGTTCAGAAAACCTGGAGCCAGGCCCCTGAATGAGAGGCACAGAAAGGGCAGAAATATGAACAGATAAAGAATGAATAGAATTCATAGAGTGTAATGACCTCTGTGATAAGAGATTTGATGAGAGGAGTAAGAATGGTGATGATAATGATATGGTAGTTGAATCAAAGGAGGAAGGGAAAGAGGATGTGAATGATGTGATAGATGAGTGGATGGTGATGAAGATGGATGGGGGGCATCTGGCATGACAGAATCTGTGGGTATGTTGTAAGAGGGAATGGAGGATAAATGAGGGGAATGAGAATGAGGAGGTGTAGGATAATGAGTCGTGAGGTGAAGCTGGAGGTGTTTGTTTTGATTAGCTGCAGAGGGGAAGATGGAGGTGGAGATGAGATGTTGGTGATGTCCAGAGGTGAAGATGTAGGTGGAGTAGGCACATGGAAGGCTGCTTTGCTGGAAGGGTGCTGGAAGAGATGGTGGAGGGAATGATCTCCTCAGCAGGTGGTGGAGTGGCCTTCACAGCCCTGGTGCTCTCAGAGCTAGGATGGAGAGGAGGAAGCCTTGGAGGCTTTGAGATCATCCTCTCTCATCTGCCAAACAAGGCGCATGTTGAGTTGCTTGCTGGCATTGAGAAGATGGTCGGGGAGACCATGCATTCACCGGCCTTTTCCTTAAGGAAGATCCCCAGGATTCTTCCGAATCAGACTTCCTTCTTGCTATTCTTCTTCTTATCAACTCAAAAAAAATCTTACTCCAATCAACAGGACGCTTATTCACCACCGCGCACATGATAAGAAATTGATGTCTGGTTATGTAGTCATGTGCAGTGTGCTTGCCCATCAGTATTTTCCCATAATATCCGCCAGGAACTAATGGCGGCAGACAGTTGTTTCTTTAACAACTTGTTATGGTTGATTCCAGAAAACTCCATCACTTCAGCATCGAACTGTATTCTTCAGAATCTATTTCCATATTATCTTCTTCATTTACCAACCAAAAATTTCAGAGAGAAAGTCGGAGACAAAGAAACAGCATGACTCCCGATATTTCATGTCAATGTATCATCCTCAGAAGTAGACGTGTATACTCATTCTCTAATCTCAGTCGCATGTAGTTTAATCCTTCTGGTCATGAAATCTTTGAGACCAAGTTCCTCTAATAGCTCCAAATGTAGAGGAAGATTGGTCAGAGTGTTGGAATGAATCGAAATCCATGTCGAAACCAGTGTCAAATTTCATGGCAGCCAAAGCTCCTGCTGGAATCGCCATTGATGACCTGATAACCTTCATCACATAATTGACTTATGGATATTGTTATGTTTAAAGTCCTCTTACATAGGTTACTTTCTTGAAAGTAACTGTCTCAATCTTGACTGCTCCATATCCTTCTGACTGCCACTCTTTGAATCACAAAGATCACCTTTGGTCCTAGCTTGACTTGTAATTGGATAATTGTCCTTGCTGCTGTTATATGCTTGGAGCAACCACTGCCCCAGTATCAGTCTGACTTACCTTGGACAGCTCTTCACATGTACCTGCAATGAAAACAAAATTCAATTGTTCTTGACTCAGGTTACCTTGAGTCCTTTATTTGGTTGAAAAGAGAGAACTGGATATAACTAAATAATGCAGGTTGAGATTTGTAACCTAAGGGTGATATCTCCTAGGTGAATAACACAATCAGCTACTGGATTGAATGACTTATTTAGCTGGTTTTAGAGTTCCTGTAAGAGAAATAGTTTAAGTTTGGTCCTTCTGCTTCTGGGTTTGACGAATTTTTGTAAGTTCGTCGACCAGAGTTCGACGAATATGGCTAAGATCGTCGATCTCTGCTTAGAGAATGACAATAGTCATTTTTTGCGCCTCAAGTTCGTCGACCTCTGCTTGACGAACCATATCAAGTTCGTCGATCGCAGTTAGACGAATTATTATTACTAAAGTTTGCGTTCAACGTTCGTCGATCTGGGTTCGACAACTGGCCACATTTCGTCGATCTGAGTTCGACGATGCTGCTGAACCTTGTTTTTATTAACTGTTTTCTGATTTTTGTTTCTCTTGTCTATAGGTTTTGGATTATTTTCAACAATTGTTTGTTTATAATCTTTTCTTTTCCCTTGGCAAAATAAATTTAATAGGGGTTGTAAGAATATTTTCTTTAATTATGGGGGGCAAACTTGATGATGCACCCAAGCCCACTTGCCATTTAATCTGGCATTAACTGTGCTTGTTATGTCTATCAGCTTGAGGCTTCTCCCATTGAGAGATTGCTCAAGTTGTTGGCCTCACATAATTCAGATTTTAATTTGATTATTTGTTCATTTGCTAGAGTTAGTTGGTCTGATAGTTTAATATTTTCTGAGTTTACAGATTCAAGATTTCCTAGTCTTTCTCTAAGAGTCTTTATTTCCTTTTCTGAGCTAATTAATCTAAACACATGGCTTTGAATTCACTTTTAAATGAATCAAAATTGAAATCAAAATTTGAAAGAACCTGATCTGCCTCTGAGTCTGAGGCTACTTCATCTTTAGATTCTTCTTCTGATCTGAATTGCTTCTGGAGGCATCAATTGTCATAAGGCAAATCTCCTTGGATCTTGCTTCTTCCTCTTCTTCACTTGAACTGGAAGAGGGTGTTTCTTCTTCTGTATTACTCCATGTTCTCAGCAACAAAGCCCTTGTCTTTCTTTTTGTATTTGCTGGAAAGGGTCTGCTGTTGTGTCTTCTCCTGGAGTCCTTTTTCTCTGCTCTTGTCCTTCTTCTGGTTTTCTGGACATTCTGAGATGTAGTGTGCAGGCTTTCTGCAACCAAAGCACACAACCTCCTTGGTTGGTGTCTTGTCAAATCCGGGCTTATCATCCTGCCTGGATGATTTCCTTCTGAAATCTTTTCTAGCCATCTTATAGAATCTTTTAAAAGATGCTCATGAGTTCCTCATTTGATGTTGAGGTCTCACTTTCCTCAGATGCTTTGAAGGCTATGTTGTGATCCTTTCTCACTGGAGTTGTTGTCTTCTTTCTGCTGCTTCTCTTGATTTGATCAGCTGCTCATAGGATTTTAATTTTCTAGTAGAGATTCAGTTGATATCTCATTTAGGCTTCTGGATTCTTTGATTGGCCAGATTCTGGAGTCCCAAGAGCTAGGTAAGCACATCAAAATTTTATCATTCACCTATGTCATGGTGATGTCCTTATCCAAGGTTTTAAGCTCATTGATTTGAGCTCAACCTGTTGTACATTTCAGCCACTGATTCAGTCTCATCCTTCTTGAAATTCTCATACAGGGATATGAGATTTGATCTCCTGTCTTTTCTTTCATCTGCTGAGCCAGCTACCATTTGTTGAGGGAGTCCCAAATGGCTTTTGCTGAAGTGCACTCAACTACCTTCTGAATATGTCATCTGACATAGTCTGAGCCAAGATATTCATGCCTTAGCATCTGCCATTTTGGCTTTCTTGTAGGCATTATTATTCTCTGGAGGAGGTACTGCAGTCATGTTGGTAGAAGTGCTTGTAGAAGCTTGCAGGTGCTGGAGATATTCCTATCAAGATAGAAGCAAAAATATCATCTCATCATGGAATTCATATATAGTCTGATTCTTGCCTCTAGACGGCAAAACTTGTTAAGATTGCATACTGGAGGTCTGATGCTTGCATAGTCTTTGTTTTGGGCTATTTTTGTGAAGAAATAAATCTAATACACAAACAAACATCAGATCTCACAAGAGGGATCTTTTGTTCAGGTGTTAGCCTGTACAACCAATTAAGGTATGATATTTTAACCAACCTGCCTCTAATACCATTGAAAGTGCAAGGTGGATCTGATACTCTAGAGGGGGGGGTGAATAGAGTATTGTGCTCTCTTTTTAAAAAATTCTTTACAACTTTTGTTGTATTCCTAAGTGAAGTGACAGTCAGTTAATAAAGCAATAATCACGCAATCTAAACAATCACAGAGCACAGCCAAACAAAGAAGAGGGCAACCAGACGACACAAGAAGTTTATAGTGTTTCCCCCACCTGGGTACATCCACTCTTCTACCACCCTGGTAGAAATCCACTCAGGTTTTTGATCAGGTGTCTGACACCAATAAGCTTTTGTTCAGGTGCTCAAACCAAAACCTCAAGTCTTTTGGTAGGAGACTTGTAACCAGGAATAATTTTGAAGGGAATTAAAACCATGTACAGGAGTTGGAAGAAAGGTGATGGTGTCTTCTCTTTCTCAATAACAACTGAGAAGACTGTAGATTGATGTTAGCAGATTTGCTCCACCTGAGATCAGGAAACTGGAGCACTGCTTCAGGGTGACAGGTCTTGAAAGTTTGAGTGCCTGGACCAGAGATTGCTTCAGGACTTCTTTGACAGATAGAGTTATGTTGTCCTTCTGAAGTTGTCCTGGAGGATTGAAGGAAGAAGACTCTTGATAGTAATTGTTGTTCTTCTTCTTCTTGATGAAGTTGTTCTCTGGCCTGGGCTGATTGTAGTAGAACTTTAGATTTCTGTATGATGTTCTTCTGTGCAATTTGTCTGTGTGTCTCACTGACTGTATGCACGATTACTTTTTTCTTTTGTGTGTGTATATCTCTGACTGAAGAATCCTTTGGAATTCGAATGCTTGAGCAGTAATTGCAGTCGGCTGGGAACGAATCGGCAATCAATGATTTTTCTAACTGTCCCATAGAAAACAGCATGTAATAATCCAAGATCAATGCGTGTTCTAACAGTAACATTCTGAGAGGATCTGATAATAATTACTGAGGATTCATCGCCGAGAAAAGGATGGAAACTAGAGAAGACCTAGTCTGGAATCGTCGAACGAAGACACAAAATTCGTCGAGCTGAGTTTGAGTTCGTCGAGCTGAGCTTGAGTTCGTCGAGCTGAGCTTGAGTTCGTCGACCAGACAATAACACTTAGTCTTCTAGGAAACCTGTCAATGCTGCTTCAATCTTCGTCGAACTGACAATCTTCATTCGTCGAGCTGAGATCCAAATTCGTCGAGCTGAGAATGATTTCGTCGACCTGAGAAGTGAAAACTTGAGGTCCAAGTTCGTCGAGCTCAAAATCTAGTTCGTCGACCAAAGCTTGAAGTTGGACTTAGAAAAATTCTGAAGTTATCCTGACTTTAGCTTGAGGTAGAAACACAATATTCGTCGAACAAGAACAAAGATCGCCGAGCTCAGCACAAAGAAATGTCTCACGATCGTCGAGCACCGAACACCTTTCGTCGAGCTTAGTTCGACGAACGTCGAAACTCATTTTACTTAGTCTTGAAAACTTCTAAGTCTGGAGACTCTGATGGCTTGTTGATAGCTGGTCCATCTGATGTTGACTCTAAGGACTTTGCCTACACTCTTGGACACAAATTTGACCCTGGCTATACAGGTTGTGTCACATCCTAATCTAGTGAACCTAGCCCAAATCAACTAGGGATCCAACAAAAATAATGTCGACCTGCAGATTTAATAAGCAGTCTGATTTGCGTGAATTGATACAAGAAGTCGGGCAATTATTTGGGATAGGCCCAATGATTCATAAAAGGAATTCGAAGCTGTGAATCGATCTTTCAAGGATGTCCTTGCGTCAATAGCCCTTCAGCGGTAAGGTTATGATCTTTGGTGGTGATTTCCGTCAGTTGACACTGGTCGTCGTAAATGGAACAAAATCTCAATTATTAGCGCAAGCATTGTTGAATTGTATTTATGGACAATGTTCGCATTCTTAGCTTGACAATGAACATAAGAGCTCATCGATCCACATTTCTCAGAGTTCTTACTGCGCGTGGTACGGTGATGAGCCAGCCGTTCTAAATGATATGATTCAATTCAACCTCCATGGTCATACCTTGGTAGATGAACGCTCTGTAATATATCGATCGATGCAATATTCCCTGAGCTTGGTTACCCAACAGATGTCAATTACATGGAAAGCAGGGCCATAATAACACCTTTGAATGAAGATGTCAACAAAATAAATGAAAATGTCTTGAAATATTTCCGGGAGAATGCAAAACTAACTATTCTTTTGACTCAGTAGTGGATGACACTCATAATTTATATTTGCCAGAATTCTTAAATTCATAAATCCGGGAATCTACCACCTCACGAGCTCAATCTCATGAAAGGTTCACCGATAATGCTTCTTAGAATTTGATCAAAAATTGTTTGTGCAACAGAACAAGACTTATATGTGTAACTTTTCAAGAAATGTTTTGAAGATGAAGTATTGAGTGGGGAGTTATAAGCCCAAAGTATTTCTACCACTTTCCCTTGAAGAGCGCAGAGGATGTTAAGATGCCCTTCGAGCTCACCGGAAAGCAATTCTCAATATCGATTGCGCTATACTCTACCATCAACAAATCACTGGGTCGAACAATTTCAAATGTTGGAGTTTTTACCAATGATGTTTTTCCGCCATGGACAACTGTACGTGGCATTGTCAAGAGGAAGTTTCTACAAATAGCACTAAAGTGGATGGTAAAAATGGTACATTGGAGGAGCACGGGGGAGTGTACACT